>RJWM01044474.1:0-13264 GCA_004363535.1 Dasyprocta punctata | reverse complement strand
GCCTTCTCCAGGAAGGCCTCAGCGCACCCCTGTCTGCCGCGTAGGGCGTCAGTTTACGTAAACCTCAGCATACAGCTCTCGGTCCCGGAGGAATCTCGCCAACAAGGGCACAGTAGTAAGCTTTGCTTCCTTCTACATCAGTAAGTATTTTCACCCTTTCATGTGTGCATAGTTATCTTCAGTTAATCTTGTCATTGTTTTTACACAGTTTTGAACAAGGAAATCCCTCCTGCATCCTGGGGGTCACAAGTGCCCATGCTCACAGGAGCCAGGCAAGTATCCTCAAGGTGAGAAGCAGAGGATGTGACCGCAGAGACTGCCGAGCTGGGCCTCTGAGGGCACGGGCCTCTCTAGGGCTTTCTGATTCAAGCAATCTGATATTGCTCAGTGCTGACCAAATGAAACAGATGTTCAGCCTGGATTCAGCTCATTCAGTTCTACTATATTAGAAACCCTAAGATATATGGGTGGGACAAACTAACCTTTTAGGCTAAGGCAGTAGTTCTCAGCAAAGCCCAAACATAATTATCAGGACACCAAGAAATACTGATGCCAGCATCTTGTCCCTGGACATTCTGATGTAATTGCCCACACATAGCCTGGGCATCAGATACTTTGAAAAATTCCTGAGTAATCCTAATGCACAAATAAGAAACACTCTTTTTGGAAGTTCATCTTAACACAACTTTGCTCTTGATGGCATGATAACATCTATGTATCTGTGTCTTGTTCCTAAAGTGGTTGACATTTTCTAAATAAAGAATCTATCAAACTTAGGGAAAACCCAGTTGTTTGGAAGGAAAACATCCCCAGAAAGTATTTAAGGGACTAGACGTTTCATTGGAGTAGAGGGCATTATTAAATTATTTAAAAGCCAATTTCTAACACAAATTTTTCTGAGCAGAACCTTAGTAGAACAAAATGCTTTAAACACATAATTTCCCCCATCACTGCATGCCCAAAAGAACAATTCATCTCCAAGGCACTGAGAAATATATCTAGAATATCCTACCATTAGAAAAAACTGTATTTTCTTTGGAAGACATGTGGCGTACATATAAGAAGGTTCATTTCAGTCCAATCCCAAGGGTTTTCCCGCAGTTGTGGTAAGTATCAGCCCACTCACTAGTGTACTAAAACTGAAATTCTTCAAGAGCCAGAGGATAAAGACATTGTGCTTCTGGAGTTGTGGGATAGGAGACTGGATGAAGTCAGTTTTCGTATGGTCATTTCCTGTCTGTTAACCACATTCATAAACCACATTCTTTGCAACCAAAAATCGTGGTTTGTAAGTGTCTTCCAGAAATAGTCAGGAATTTACATTCCTGAAAATTGCTACACTGAGATTCCTGGATGCCTGAACTGTGGTTTCTGTAGTGCTTTTCCAATCCAGTTAACCTCATACACAAAGCATGGAGTTCATCAGCTCCATGGAGTTTGAGAGGCATGTGGCTCTCTTCATAAGATGTCCCCAGAAGGAGATGGTGTGTCAGACCTCTTCCTGGGCCACTGACAATGGTGGAAACTGCTGCCTGGCCTATATCCACCTAATACACTGATCATTACACTGCGGTCCTGAGAATAACGTGAAACTGAATGTCTCAGGACTGTGAGAAGGTCTAAATAAGAAGTATATGGTCAAACAAGCTTAGGAAGGGTCTGCAACCTCTACACCTTTTTTAGATACCACAGGAAAATGGTAAAAGCTCTAGTAAAATTAGAAAACAGATTTCCAACAGCCTAAGTGTCTACCAACAGATGAATTGTTAAGAAATGTATGGTGCTTATATACCGTGGAACACTATTCAGCCATCAAAGACAAAATCATGACATTTGTGACGATGTAGATAGAAGTGGAGAGCATTACGTTCAATGAAATAAGCCAGGCATAGACAAATAAGCACTACATGTTCTCATCATCTGAGAAAGCTGGCCTCGCAAAGTGGGAGTAGAGATACGTTTCTCCAGAGGCCAGGGGGACACAGAGGATGAGAGAGGGTAGAGAGGGGTGGGGCGATGGACACTGAATTACTGTCCGGTGGGAAAGAAGTTCTGGTAAGTTATGGCACAGTAGGGTGACTAAAGAGAACAACAATATAAAATGTATTCCAAAAAATTAGAAAAAAGATTCTGAAAGTCCTTACTGTCAAGAAATTATGAATGAAGAGATAGTCATATTTAATCTAATTTAAATATTACACAATATATACATGCATTGAAATATTATATGATACATTAATATTACAATTTTACATACTTATAAAAAACAAACTGAAAAAAGCACATTTCCAAGAAAGAATCTCTCTCTCACTCCCTCTCACTCTCTTTCTTTCTCTTCTCTTTTTAAAATTTCACCCAACATTATATCCCATGGGATTCCTGTTTGTGGAATATACTTTAAAAAACATTTATGTGGAACTCACAGCAATCCTACACCTATAATCCTCAGCACACAGAAGGCTGAGGCAGGAGGATTGCCTTGAGTTCAAGACCAGCCTGAACTGCCTCAAAGAAGAACAAGCAAAAAATAAAACTAAAAACATTTGTGTGTAGTGCACTCAACTGTCAGAAGCCAAGGTTCTGATCCTGTATTGAATATAAGCAGCTCTGTGACCGTGAGCGCATGACTTACATTCTGTTTTCAGTTTGCAGAACTATAAAAGGAAAAATTTGGGCTCAAGTTCTATCCTAGAGCTTGGAAGTTTCTGGGTTCCGATAATTTATCTGCCACTCAGTGTTATTTTGGAATTACAGTACTTATCCACAATTTCAAATTACAAAAAGTCTCTGAAGATTGAAAGGTTTTTGTAAGTCACTTAGAGCTTATGTCTGGTTAGAACTGATATGAACTATATTTACTTTCCTTTCTTTTTCATGACTGTTCTCTTAGCCTGCAGTACTGTTGAAGTGTTTGATTTCAGAGTGCTCCAAACCCTGCTGTAGCTACTACATAAAATAAATTTCAGATTTCATAAAAATCTGAAAAATTCTGAACTTGAAAACATATTTTGTCCCTCAAGATTTAAGATAAAAGACAGACCTAGAGAACCACTTCTATCGTGCCTATCTTGTACCAGGTATTGTTCTAAGTCCTTAAAAAACATTAACTCATCCTCCCTCATCACCATGTATTTTCGTATGTGACAATTGACATAAAAATGAGAACTAACTTGCTCAGAGCCACATAGCCAGTTGGCTTTGGAGCCTATTTTGTCTTTTATCTGGCTCTCTGACCACAGTGCCAGTTCATAAGAATTTAGGAGCTTTATTTAAACAACATTTGCTTTCCATATGTATAAAATGCATTAATAATAACTACCTTTCAGAGAAAACTCACAGCCAACTCTCAATGGCCTTTGCTAAGGAGACTCTATTCTGGATAATCAGTGCCTTAGGTGTAATATTTTATTAGCTGTGCACAGGGCTACAGGGACCCATGCAGCTAGCTGAAAGAAGATCTCACATGGGCAGTTCCTCCTTTTAATCTGAAGCATTCTCACCCTCTTGTGTAATTTAGACACCAACATAAAAACGGTGCTATGCCCAGAGGCGCATTACAAATTACCTAAAAGCACAGTGCCATGTGCCATTTAAAATTTTAATGAAACATTATAATCTCCAGTCAAAACGGCCTAATATCTGGAGCTGTGAAGTTTGAGAGCTGATGTATAATGAAGGCATCTTACCAGCATCTGCTCTCTAGGCATCCCATGATAAACACCTAAAAACCAGGCGTACAAACCTCCTGCCCAAACCCCGGCAACAGCTGGTCAAGCCACCAGGGAAGACGAAAGGCAATAAACTCAATAAGCTTGATTTATTTTTATATCTCCCTGAGGCTCTGTGTATTTTAGGGTTCAAATATACTTTGCCTTCCAGGTGCATTTGGTTCCCATCTTTGGTCTAATCTTTGAATCTACCCGGGTCTTACCTTCTTTATTTCCATATTACCTTTACCTCCAGTCTGTTTAGCATTACCCTCCTGACCTTATGCTGATTGTCTTCAATTAAGCCCAAGGATTTCCTCTTCCTGGACCAAAGTCAGGTTACTGCACAAGAATAATAAAGGGCTGAGTGGGACTGGACTATCACAGCCAAGGCCCCGGTGTCAACCTTCAGCAGACAGCCTGGCTTCGGACACCTCCTCCCCCGGGACAGCCAAGGCAGAAAAGTCGCTGTCCACCAGATTCACAGCGCTGGTGTCTGCACAAGGGACTGTGTTCTCTAGGAATCTGGTTTCTCATTAAAAGAGCCAAAAAGAAGGAAAAAAATTCAAGTTAAAACAAAATATGATATGATTTAGTTTTAAAAAGCAAATCTGCTATGATTAGCCATACTACAAGGTCATTTAATGTATTTGGAAGAAATTCAGAGCAAGTAAATTCACTAGTTTTTGACAAATATTTACTCTAAAAATAATGTGTGGCACATAAGACAGGAATGTTTCTTAAGAAGTTCAACAATATTCACCTCAAAGGTATAAAGCACAAATGTATATTCCATAAGGAAAGCATTGTAATTAGACTTGTGAACATTAGAAGGAGAATCTCATCTAGACTATTTTAAATATAAAAATATTGTAAAACAGCCATGGCTTACCAAAGCAATGAAAAACTAAACAGCAATATTTTAATGATGGACATTTGGATTTTGTGATTAGTACTCTCAACTATCTCATCAGTAAAAAAAAAAAAAACGTATCTTCAGAACACTCTTGGGGACAGATTAAAAATGCAGAATAGTTTCCAGTCCAAAATTAAATCCTATAGACTATAAAGTTTCCCTTAATTGTAACTCCTCTCTTCCCCAAGCCCATAACCAAATCTCCATGGGAGCCTGATTACAGGGGAGATGAGAAGCAAAAGGGATGACTGAACCAAGCCCTGACCGTTAGACACGCAAATTAAATACGCTCATCCTTGCTCAAGAATATTCTCACACAATTTTCTATATGTTTTCATTCATTCCAACAAATCAGGTCCTCTGCCATTTCATGCCCATCCTGTTGGCTTCCCAGTTCAGTATTGCTCAATGTTAACATTTTCTTTGTTGCCAAATAAGTACATATGTAGCCTCAACTATGATTGATTCTGTCCATCTGCTTTAGTTTTTGTCTCGATGTCCACCCCAAAACCTCAGGCACTCATGGCTGGGCCTTTGGGGAGGTGACTGGATCGTGGGTGTGTGACACTGCATTAGTCGGTTTATGAGTTTATGGCTGGCGGTGGTGCTGGGAGGGGAGGCCTGGTGGGAGGATGCGGCTCATTCGTCGTGGCCGGGAAGGGTCTGCACCTCTTCCTCCCTTGACTCCCTGCTGCTTGCTGCCTGAGGAGCAAAGGACTCTTCCTCCTTCACCATGACCCTCTGCCACGCCACCCTCCCTTGGAACCAGCTGACTACAGACTAAAAACTACAGACTGTGAGCCAACATAAATCTCTCCTCCTTTAATCTGTGTGTGCTGGGTATTTTGTCCCAGCACTCAGGGCGTAATCAAGATGCCATGCTATACAGATGCTGTAATAAAGCAGGCCCTCCCAGGCAATATGGCCCCAGTCCACGGCGCCTTGCCACAAATGTCACCAACACTCTTGCCCGCGAAAGTCCTGTCAGTTATGTGCCCTGGTCTGCTTTGTCCCTGCTTTTCGCCTTGTCTTTATTTTGGGCTCTTCCTCCACTCTTGACAGGCAGCCTGAGTTTGAGCTCATTACATTGCCCTGTCTTTGGCAACCGCCCTGGAACCAACTTTCAGTGTCATCTGCTTCCCAGGACAAGAGGCACTCCACCTCAATGCCAGCTCCACCCTTGGCCACGCAGTCATTTTCTCACCAGCACACTGTCCCGAAAGAAGAGAGAAGCTGGACTACCAAATCGTAAACTTGTAGGAAACACACCTTACAATGGATTTAGCTCCTCACCTCCGCATGAAGAGGTGCAGTGTCACAGAGTTCCATGACACTTAGCCACGACTCTGGAAAACACTTTTACCAATTCATGTGACCCCACTTCCATGATAAAAGTGCCATCCTAGCTTTTGTATACTCCTCCATTGTCCCTTGATTCTTAACTCACGCATTTAGATGATTGAAATATAACACCGATGGTGAGTTAATTTAAATTTTACTTGGGTTGAAAAACATATGCTTGGGAAATGGGCCTCTCGGGAGCCCGCCCCACTGGGCCTGAGCGCCTCCAACCAGAAGACAACTAAGACTGCCTTCTGGGGGCCTGAGCGACTGGCGTGGACCCCAGGAAGAGAAAGAAATGGACCTCACGGGAGCCCACCCCGCTGGGCCTGAGCACCTCCAACCAGAAGACAACTGAGACTGCCTTCTGGGGGTCTGCACGACCAGTGTGGACCCCAGGAAGAGAAAGAAATGGGCCTCACGGGAGCCCACCCCACTGGGCCTGAGCACCTCCAACCAGAAGACAACTAAGACTGCCTTCCCGGGGTCTGCATGACCAGTGTGGACCCCAGGAAGAGAAAGAAATGGACCTCACGGGAGCCCGCCCTGCTGGGCCTGAGCACCTCCAACCAGAAGACAACTAAGACTGCCTTCCAGGGGCCTGCTACCGGCATGGACCCCAGGAAGAGAAACATGCGCGTGCCCCCGCACCCCACGCCTACCAGTGTGTGGGCTAAGAATCAAGGACAAAGTTCTGGTCCCCACCACCACCACCCCCCCGCAACCTGTTTGTTCAGAGCTCTGGTTAAATTGATAGCAACTAAGGTACATAAAACAACTAAATGCTAGTATTGTTTTGTTCATTTTGTAGGCCTGGGGCTGGCAGCCTGAGCATCTCTTTGGAAGATGACAGTACACAATGTAGCAAAAATAGGGAATTCTCTTTTGTCTTGTCTTTGAGGCCCAATATTGTTCTCCTTGTTTTGCTTTATTCTGATTAATTTTTTGGCCTTATTTTATACTCTGTTTTTATTGGTTTTATTGTGGGTTTTTTTTTTTTTTGGTTTGATTTTACTATACCTGTTGGAATGGTCAACTATTCTGAAAATAACAAGACATACTATAGTAGCTAATGTTTTCATAGTATCTTTCTTTGAAGTTCTGTACCAGTTCTACTGCTTTGTTTTGACTGACTTCATTCTGTTATGTTTCGTTGGATTTTACTATCTTTAAAATAAAAAAATGTACAGTTGAACTTCATGTAAAAACAGAAATATGAACAAACTGTAACCTTACAATTGCTTAGAAGCCTTGAAGAAATAATCTGTCTCAGCAGCAGGTTCTTTAAAATTTTGTCAAGGTTCAGCTTAAAAGACACAAGTACCTTAAAGCCTTTTTCACTTTTCCACCTTGAAGTCTTTCTTCCTCTCTTTATGTCAAAGAATCTAGAAAGTCAGTTCACTAGGAAGAATAGATGAATGGACTGGAGGGAAGAAGAGATGAAAAATGGGTAATAAAATTCATAAACAATTGGTAAAGACAAAGCCGTGGTACCTACATGCAATCCCTTCTGCTCCTTCCCATGCAGACGTGGTGGGGAAGGCTGTGACACGTAGCTTTGTATTGTCATGGTAATGGCACAAAGCTGTTCCCAGGCCACTGTGAAGAGGTGTGGCTCAGCTGTCTGCCATGGTGTCCCTGCACTCCTGTTGCCCCAAACACTACAGCTGCCTGTCTAAAAAGCTGCTAGGAAGTCAGCTCCGACACAGTGAAGATGGGGGAGGGGTGCGAGCCCATCACCAACATCCCTAACCTCCACAGACTCCAGCTGGCCTTCCTGAAGATTTCCCAGTTTGGGCTCTGCTACTTTTCTCAGAGGTCCAAGAGCCATTAATCTAATAGCCTCTTCTCCTGACATGCCGAGGAAGTGCAACCAAGACAGCTGCAAACATCCTGGGTGAACCATACCTGCTCCAGGGGGTGTGTACCCTGACAGCAGAAATGAACTTCAGGCTCAGATCGGGAGGTTTGAATTTAGACCAGTTCGGACCAATTGTTAGGCTTGCATATGGACTGGTCACAGGCCTGCACTGCTGCATCAGAGGGCTGTGTCTTGTGTATGGACACCACCATACTTCAGCATGGCCCCTGCTGAAGCAAAGCCTTCTTCCAGTGGTCCTGTAAATGTACTTACAATTTATTTCTTAGAGATGACCAACAGTATTTGGCAGTTACTGATGTTGACTAGAGGCATCAGGGCTCAGAACTTTAACACTAAGAACTGAGAGTTATTGGCACTCAAAGCTCGAAGCTGCTCACAGGATTGCATTATGGCAACTCATGGTTTCTGTGTGGATCAAGCAAAAGAAGCCCTGACTGATTGGCAACAGGTGATTCTAAAGTTCATGGAAAACAACTAAGATGGGTGATCGCCCCAAGGTTAATAGAGGAAGATTCCCAGCTTCCAAGTTGGGAGGCTACTGTAGTGTCTGCCCAGTAGAATTCAGAGCATAGATTATTGTATGTTTCCCGTTGTCACTTTCTATGAATAGAAGTGCTGATTGTGGTAAATTCTCTACTCCATCTTACATATCGTATAGGGTAGGGCACTAATAAGAAGAGCAGAATAGGTTGTCTTTTAGTTCACAGGACTCTGTATTCAAGAGGCTTCGCATTCAAACCTGACAGAGAAGCCACATTCACATTACCCCCCAATGAAGAAATCCCCTTACTTCAAGCTGGACACATGGAATGGATTGAATTTGTGAATCAATTTCTTTGGGAAGGCAACAGGGATGTTCTACAGGTAGTAAAGAGAGTGAACAGGAGCTGGATTAAAGCTCAGCGGTGGAATGCCTACCTAGACTACATAAGGCGCTAGGTTCAATCCCTAGTCCGGGGGCTGGGGGAAGAAGTGAGAAGGAAGGAGGAGGAAGAGGAGGAAGAGGAGGGAAGAAGACAGAGGAGAGAGGAAGAACAGAATGTTTTATAACCAGACAGTAGATGGTAGTGGTCATTATGTATGACTACCAAGTGCCCCCACCTCCTTTCTCAGGCAGTCACGATGGTCGCCCTTCCTTGAATCTCTGAAGACAACTGTGGTCATAGGACATGGCCATAGAACTAGGAGAAACAGTGATATGAGTAATTTAAAACAATAGAAGATTCATTTTTTCTTGTTTCCCTCTGCCACAGTGATCAACAATGTCCCAACATTTGGCTACTTTTCATCATCCTGGGTCCTTGAGAGAAGGTACTATGCAGAAAAGCTCCCAACAAACCCAGAAAATCATATAGTATAAGCAAGAAATACTGTGATTTTTTAAAGCCACTGAGATGTGGTAATAACCTAGTACATTCCAGAACCACAACCACAATTCCATATCTTCTGGCAAAGCACAAATCCCCACAAGAAGATGAAACCATGTTGCATTTGAGCACACAGTGAACTGTGTGACAAAGAGTTTCCCATCACACCCCTAACAGTGCAAGTGAAAAATGCAGAAAAAGTCACCAAAGTCCACAAAACATTTTAAAGAAATTTCAAAGCAGTGAAATGCTAGTGTGACTGAATTACACATCAATCAGGACTACTGTTGCCTTGTCAAATATTAATTCGTCAAAATTTCACTATAACTTTTAATATAAACTGCTTAACTCCTGGCTGGCAAGGTAAGAATCAATATAAGAGAAAAGTGATCAAAGAGGAAAATAACATCAAAATTGAATAAAGAGCATTAGCAGTTTGGAGCATGCAGAGGAGCTGGAACCAAACAAAACAATTCTGAGTCTAAATGGTTAAAATATTTGGATATACAGTCTGAAAGAGAACAGGGGATAACTTAATGCCATTCTTACGATTTTTCTTAAATAGAGAAAAGCAATATCTGATGCAAATGTATGCATCTAACTAATATTAGATACAAATTCATGTATCTTTTTAAAAATATCATTCAAAATTCAAAGTACCAGGAAATTAATAAGTACTTATTTAATTAGCAACATAAATTATTCAATCTTGATTACACATAAAATCACCATGGGTCTTGAATGATATCTTGCAGTCAAAATACAGTATCAGAAAAATAATAATCCATTCCATAGGAATGACATATTGAACAGCTAAACTTAGTACCTCAATTTTCCCAGCAGCCTTTTAGTAAATGTGATAAAATACTTTGAAAATATAGATGTTTTCTAAACAAAACATCACTTGTCATAAAAGTTGAAAAGTCCTTAGGGACTATTCAGTGCTATTATTTTGATGCTCTGAACATCCTCTAAAGACATGTATGCTGAAGGCTTGGTCCTCCCCTTCAGAGCTATTGGGAAGGGGTGGGACCATTAGGGGTGCACCTACTGAGGCTGTTACGTCTTTGGAGGCTGGACCTTGAAGCCCACATTAGGGCCCTGTCCTTTCCCTGCTACCTTTCATTTCCTACCACCTTTAAGTGAGGGCTTCCCCTGACACGTGTTCCCACCATGAGGTGCTGCCTCACTACTGGCCCAAAATCAATGGAAAAACTGACCATGGACTGAAACCTTCAAAACTGTGGACCAAAATAAGCCTCTTCTCTTCTTAAGTCAATTTGTCCCAGGTACTTATTACAGCAATGGAGAGCTGACAAGCACATCCAGAGTGTCCCGGGGTGACTTGACACCCAGAGCCTGCATTGTGACCAGGAACATCTGCTTTGAGAAGAGGCCCAAGCTCTGGCAGTCTTACACATCCACAGTCAGAATGCCCGGCAAAGTGTGAGGCAATGTACTGTCCAGTTCCTCTTCAAGGGCAAAACATGAAGTCACACAGTCTGAAGGTTTGTACCAGCGCTATTAGTTTCTTTGATTCCCCTCATCTCTGAAACTTTAGTAGAACACTACTTATTTTAAACACAAGATTTCACAGGGTGACATTGTTACATGTCCTTTAGCCTCTGAGAAGCTCCACTGTACCCTTGTCATGGAAAGAAAGTGAAAGAGGAAAATTATAGTTTGATATCACTTCAAAAACACTTTTGATCTCAGAAACCCCCTAATATAATTGTAGGATCTGTCTTGAGATCCCCAGAACATGAGTGCAGAATATCATGCAAAGCTGGACCATTTGAAGAACAAGAAATTTGTTACTTATGTCTAAAATCCCATTCATGATTATTAAAGAATGCACTAACTCACAGGGACTTTCAGCCTGCCGTGAATGCAAGACAAATACGTTTAATCCTACAGCCAAAGGGAATCCCTCTAGACGAGAACTGTGGTTGCTCACATTATGGGGTCTGTGGGATACACAGGAGGAAGAGGCACCCAGGGAATAAGCGCAATATGCTGACAGCTGCCACACCTGCCAACTTGTTTTTTAAATAAACTACTGTCAAAATATTTAATTTAATACATATCGAAGCTAAAATGCAATTGCTCTAGGCTTTAGCAGAACTATCTTCAGCCCCCATTCAATCAATAGTCCTTTTTATTCTCATTCTTTCTGACTTACGTTGTGATGGTTACACGTTTATATGGGTACTGATTAGAAAACTACTAGTCTTTCAGTCTGTAATGGCTACTTCATTGAATACAGTGTTGTTTTCAAATTCATTTCTTATAAAGTTTCAATTTACCAGTAAGTTCTACAAAAATTCCACTATCCATCACTTGCAATTCTAGAATTGACTTGCTTTCTTCATTTATTACCAAAATTCAACTCTATCTCTTCTGCTTCAATAACCAGTAATCCACCTCTGTGCTTCTGCTATAATAAGAAATGATCTTACGGCCTCTAGTATTTTGGTACAAGTAGTATCTTTCATATAGAGTCCAAGAAGAAAACAGGTCCTGATTTTAAAGAAATCTTGCTATCCACCTCTCATATATTACTGTTGGTCTCAGAGAGACAAGGGAAGGTTTCTAATTTCTTCCAACTCTGTTCACAAAGCAGCAAAGAAGGTAAGATTCAGGTCAGGACCCACTTTTGCAGGAACAAGAGGGGCTACCTAGGTTCAAGTTGCCGCCTGCTGTCTGGCCCAGAACATTGGTAGCCGACATGAGAAAATATAAAGCCAATGCCCCAATGTTATGGCTTGTGTCTACATGTCCCACCAAAGCCTCATGCAGTCATGGGGGACAGACTTTTTCTGAGGTAACTGAATCTAGAGTTTGTGACCGATTCATAGTGCAGTTCTGGGATTAAGGGTGCTGGGATGTTTGCTGAATCAGCCCACTGTGAGCTAAATAAACCTTTCCCCCTTCAATTTTGGATGTCAGTTATTTTTTCTCATTGATGAGAAAGGTAACTAAAATACCCAATAAAAATCAGACCTGGCATCACTGATCTCCTAGTTCCAATTGCTTCTCAGGCTCAGATGGATACCCATCCCCAAATTTTATTCTGCAGTTTCTTCTCAGCCTGTTGGCTAAGATCAAGTGTAAATTTATTATGCAACACTGTTGGGATTCACAAACCAATGAATTCCTCTCAGTTGGGCTTCTCTTGTTCACATCCTAAGGACGTGGCCGTGGTTTGAGTGAGTCTTCCCCAAAGCCTATGTGTTAAAGGCTTGATCTCCTGCATGTGGCACAGTTGTGAGGCAGTGGAGCACTGAAGATGCGAGGCCTAGGGGAGGAGGCGAGGTCCCCAAGTGTGCGCCACTGGAGCAATGACGGGGGTCCAGTCTCCATACTTTCCCTGCCTTGCTTCCTGACCATGAGATGAGCAGGGAGGGCCAAACACCAAAATCTCTGTAAATGTGAGCGAAAATATACATTTCCTTTCTTTAAGTCTGACGTATTTGTTACAGTGATGGAAAACTGATTAACATGAACTTACAAACTAGAACTCATACAGTGAAAACATAGAAACTAGAGAAGTTTTTTATACAGCCAATATCCATAATTACTGAGAGAATCAGTACCCAAAAAAGGGTTTGATTTCTCCACTGACTTCCCTTTGAGACCTCCCCACGGTCTAATGACTTAAATTATAGCCTCTACCCTCAAACTATTTTCTGTTATCTATTCATTAATCTCTGTTTTTGTTGCCTACTCTCTAGTTCAAGCATCCATTATTTTCACTCAAATTATTGTTTCCCCTTGTACCAAGAATAAAATTAAGATGCTTCAAAAATTTTCATACAGTGCTTACTTCTTTGACTCTTGTACTCTCTCCACCTTACTGGGGACTCTTGCAGTGAGTCACTAAACTGGAGTTACAGCACATGGTGGAAAGAAAGAGCAAGAGAAAAAATAGGGGTGCAGCAGGGATCTGGGATGACCTGCTGTTTGTGTGAAACAAAAGGCCACGAGGCACCCCGAAGTTTGGTATTCACTGATTCCATCTGAGTCAAGGACCATGCGTGAAGGGCAGTGG
>RJWM01044473.1:0-13257 GCA_004363535.1 Dasyprocta punctata | reverse complement strand
GACCGGAATCTTTTTGTTTGTCAACCCTAATAAGGTTATTTATTTGTGCTTACAATTTTCCTAATTAATTGCAATGAACTTTCCTATTAGGACTTCTTTCATAGTGCTGCAGAGGTTACAGTGAGTTGTGTAGGCATTGTAATTAACTTAAAGAAATTTTCTAATTTCTTCCTTGATTTCTTTTGCAACTGTTAGTTATTTAGGAGTGTGTTATCAGTTTTCTAGGTGCTTCTACTTTTTCTGTGACTTCTTTTGTCAGTGATTTCTAATTTCTTTGCACAGTTCTGATAGAATGCATAAGGTGATTTTGACTTTTTTGCATTTACTTAAGCAGAATTTGTGGACTAGAATGTGATCCAGTTTGGAAAAAATACTCTGTGCTGCAGAAATAAAGTATAGTCTATTTTAGTAGGATAGAATATTATGTAGATATATACTGATTCTGTATGTTCAAGAACCTTGCTTTTTCATGTTCTTGTGTGTAGATGTATCCATTTTTGTATTGTTTGCGACCCCTAGGAAATCCAGATATTGGCATAGAAAGAAAGCTAATTGTCAGCCACTACCTGACCTTGGTTATAGTAGTAAATTTAGTGGCAACAACGGCATCAAATGTCAGCTGGATGTGGACAAAGCCTAGGAGCCACTCATGAAGGTTTTCTTAGCCCGAACAAAGGGCATTATGCTTTTAATGAAGATACTTAGACCGCCCATATACTGGCCTATATAGTACTTCAGACCACACTAATGTCTGCTGGATGTGGGCAGCAGTGCCAGAGTTCAAATCTCCCAGTGCACTACCTGCCTTCTCCCTCAAGTCCATACCCCTGATGAATGCACCCACCAGACCTGCCCACCTGCACATGACGCAGGCCTCCTGATCTTCCAGATTGTTTCCTGTCAGGTAATTAAAATATCTGGCTTTTATTTGGAAGATCTATGGGAGAACTTTTGCATTTCTTCACATCTAATATTTTCTTTTTCTTTAATTTTATGCCGGAAGTAGTGGTTTATATTGTGAAACTTTTGGACTGATTCGTGTATCTCAATAAAAGACATTATATTTTGTTTGATCAGATATTGTGATAACTAACTTATACTTTGTCACCCTTATGCTCTAATGTTATCTTTGTTGAAGAGGTTCCCATTCCATGTTGTTCTTTGCATGTGGAGCCCACCAGTCTCCATGAGGATCAGTTCCTCTCATTTACTGACCTTGCAGTGAATGCTCAGTGTGCCTGGTTGGCAGGGAGGCCTTTCTGGTTTGACTGGGTGGAGACTTGCATCTCCTTGAAGTGAGTCCTTTCTCTCACCCAAGATCCAAGATGCTTCCCATCCAATCCCTGCAGAGCCCTTCTCTGCACGGCTCATTTTAGACCCCCAGAGTTACAGATTTTAGCTGCTTTCCAAAGTCCAGAAATATGGCTTTTCCTTTCCAGCTCAGCAGTATCACTGGTATTTTGCCTTTAAATCTCACAGTACAGAAAACTTTCCAGGCAAAAAGCTGGGGTTGTTCCAGCACAGTCATCCAGCCTCGCTTCCGTGTTTCCCTTCTCTCCACCATCATAGTGCTCCTGTGTTTAGTGTTACAGGCATGAACATTTTTCTCGCATTTATTTTATCTGCTTTCATGAGTTCTTGTGAAGAGATCAGGTCCAGGGCCAGGACTGTGTCATGACTGAAAACAGATTTCACCATAGCAGAAGGTAAAAAATAGAAGAAGAAATCTTCAACATTTTCATATCTTCCTCAACATTCATTTCAGAGGAGATGGATTGCACTTAGATTAAAGGTGCATACTTTATCAAAGTCTAGAGCTGTTAGTATAATTCATCTCCTGCTTGTTCCCTGACAGACGTGAGACTCTTCTTGCTGACCTTGCTGCAGGCACTGAATTCCTTTGGACTTTGGAAGCCCTCAATTGGCCACTAAATTATTGGGCAAAATTCATGGTGGCACTGCTGTAACAAAAGACAGGTAACAAGGTAAATTTCTTTATTTAGCAAAGTTTCACATCACATAAGGATGCTCAGTAGTGAAAATTCTAGGGAAACTGTTTCTTTATTCTTAGTTTGACAAACAATGTCCAAATGTATTTGGATACAAACAGTGGAGTCTCTCACAGCAATAACCTGAGATGAGGGCACTGGCGTGCAGCCTGAATAGCCAGATTCTTCTCAGTCTCTCTGTGTAGCATTCCTTCTTTGGGGTATAGAGTGCCTGACAAGTAAGTGTCTTTAGAGTAGACAACTCAAGTTCAGAGAACATTTAAAGTTTTTATGACTCACCCGAGGGAGAGAAGTTTTAGATACTATGACTCACTTTCAAAAGCATAGAGAATTTAAAGACAAAAGGGTAGGAGATTGTTCAAGAGGGATACTTGTTTCCAAGACATTTCCAATATCCTTCGATTGAAATGGATAAAGAAAATGTGGACTTTATATACAGTGGAGTACTACTCTGCCATAACTAAAGGTAAATGTGAGTCATTTGTAGCAAAATAAATGAATCTGGAGACCATAATGTTAAGTGAAGTAAATCAGACATCCAAGCTTAATATTTTATGGTATTTTATTAGAAAACCCCAAAATATTAATAAAAATCAAAATAAATGATAGACTAAAGGAAACAAAAAGTTAACTTTTGTTTGTTTGTTTGTTTGTTTTGCAAAAGGAAATGGGACCAAGAGGATAGGAGGAGTAAGATGGAGGGGAGGGGAAAGGGATATAAAGAGATGTAAGATGTGTCATATACATGTATCAATCCCCATGTGGAATATAATCATAATGTGCTACAAACATGGAACAAAGGAAATAAAACTGTTTAAAAAAATCTCAATGTGCTAAGGGGACATTGTGTTCTGAGCTTCAGTCTCACAATTCCAACATTAATTTGAGATTTAAAGGATGCAAGGAAAGAAGTAGTATAAAAAAAGTAGTGAAGACCATTCTGGAAAAATAAAACTCTCCCTGCAAAGACATGGACATATAAAAAAGTGTAATGTGGAATCACAGAAGTTAAGGTTAATGGTGATACAAAGGTAAAATGGAGAGTGGGACCCGGTTCATTCTGAGAAACTTAGAGGGGCCGGATCATTAAGGATCTCACAGGTTTTTGTTATTCAGTGCATGGCTTTTAAGCTATAAACATCACCATCCCTTCAGATTTTGTTTTGGGCAGCCTAATATTTTTGAGTTCTCTATGTATTCTAGATGTTAGTCACCTGTCCATGGAATATCAGATGAATATTTTTCCCATTCTGTAGATTGTCTCCTCACTCTCTTCTCTGTCAATTGTTACCTTTGCTGTGAAGAACCTTTTTAATTTGCTATAGTCCCTCTTGTTGATTCTCAGTATTATTTCTTGTGCCATTTGTGTTCTGTTTAGAAAGTCCTTGACTATACCTATGTTTTCAAGGTTGTAAGCAAAGTTTGTCATTCTATTTTCTGTAGGTCTTTCAACCATTTTGATTTTAGTTTAGTGCCTGGTGAGGTTTATGGATCTAGGTGCCATCTTCTTCATGAGGATTTCCCATTTTTCCAGCACCATTTATTAAAGAGGCTGTCTTTTCTCCAGAGTTTGTTTCTGGCCCTTTTGTCAAAGATCACGTAGCTGTATGTCCCTGGGATTGTTTCTGTTCTTCTATTCTGTTCCATTTTTCTAAATGGATTTAGTTCCAGTAACATGCTGTTTTAATCACTGTGGCTTAAAAGTATAAATTCTAGTCAAGGATTGTTATGCCATCTGCTTTGCTTTTGTGACTCAGGACTACTTTTGCTATAGTAGCTCTGTAAGACAGGACATTGGTATTTTGATTGAGATTACAGTACATCTGTATAACAGTTTCAGAAATATAGCCATTTTCATTATATTGGTTCTACCAATCCATGAATGGGGGATATATTTCTATTTTTTTATGTGCTCCTCAATTTCCCTTTTCAGAATGCTGTTATTTTCATCATAGAGGTCTTCTGTTTTCTGGATTAAGTTAATACATAAGCATTTATTTTTTGATGCTATTATAAATAGTATTGTTTTCCTAGTTGTTTTTTCAGTGAGTTCATTATTAGCCTACAGGAGTACTCCCTTTTATTTCTTTCTCTTGCATGATTGTTCTGCCTAATGTTTTAAGGACTATGTTGAACTGAAGTAGTAGTAATGAGCATCCTCATCTTGTTCCTGATTTTACTGGGAAGGTCTTTCAGTTTTTCCATATTTAATATGATTTGGGGAGTAGGTTGATCATAGATGGGGCTTAATCTTGTTGAGATAAGGTCCTTTAACACCTCTTTGTTTCATGGTTTTTATTATGAATAGTTGTTGGATTTTGTCACAGAATTCTTCTGCATCTATTGAGATGATCATGTGATTTTGCCCTTGGTTCTGTTTACGTGATAAATGACATTAATTGACTTGCATATGTTGAACCGTCCTTTCATTCCTGAGGTAAAGTCTACATAGTCATGGTCTCTGATCTTTTTGATCTTTGTCACATTGTGTGTGCCAATATTTTGTTAAGGATTTTTGCATCGATTTTTGGAAGAATGTGTCTTTTAGGTCCCTGTTTTGGTTGGGTGTTTGTCTGGTTTGAGCACTAGGATAATGTTAACTTCTGAAAGTGATTTTTGAAGTACTCCTACCTTCTCAATTTCATTAAAAATTGTGAGAAGTGCTGATGTTAGATATTCCTAAAGTTTCTGTAGAGTTCCTGTGTAAAACCATCAGGTCCAAGGCTTTGCTTAGTTGTTAGGTTATTTTTTTTCTTTATTATTGCTTCAACTTCATATTCTATTATTGGGTTGTTTAAAGTTTTTAATTCTTCTTGGTTTAGTTTTAACAATTATTCTGTATATAGGAAGCTCTTCATTTTTTCTGACTTCTCCAGTGTTTTGGTATATATGTCTGTGAAGTAGTGTGTAATTTCCTAGATCTAGGAAGTAATTTCCTAGATCTCATCAGTATCCATCATGATTTCATCTTTTGCTTTTATAATTGCATTATTTTTTGTCTTTTGTTTCTTTTATTTTGGAAATATTGCCTAAGAGTTTTTCTATTTTGTTTTTTCTTTAAAGAATGAGTGCTTCAATTCGTTGAGTCTTGTGTAGTATTTTTAGTCTTCATTTCATTTATTTCTACTCTGAATTATAATTTCTTTCATTGTACAAGTTCTGAATTTGAGTTGTTCTTGTCTCTCTAAGCCCTTAAAATTCTTCATTAGGTTATTCATTTTAGCTTGTTTTATTTTTCTGATGTTGCATTCACCACTGTAAACATCCCTCATAGGATTGATTCCATTGTGTTATATAAGTTCTGGTATTTTGTATTAGCACAATCATTTAACTCTACAAACTGTCTTATTTCTTCCTTAATTTGCTCTGCAACAATTGATTATTCAAAAGTGTGTCAATTTCCATACATTTGTGGTTTCTTTTGTTATTGATTTCTAGTTTCATTGCATATTGATCTGATAATATGCAGAGTAAAAGACTAACTTTTTTTTTGTATTTCCTTATGCATACTTTATTATGTAGTATGTGACCGTTTTGGAGAAAGAATGATTTGTGACCAAAAGAATACACATTCTTCTGCTGTTGTGTGGAAGAGTTCATATTATTTATGAATATATTCATTTGTTCAAATGTTTATTTCAGCTCTGATATTTCCATGTTGATTTTTTTTATTTAGTCATTCTGTTTGTTATGGTGGAGTATTGAGACCCACCATTATAATTTGATTGATAGAAATCTGATGCATCATGCCCACTAGGCTTTGTTGTATAAAGCTTAATGCACTGTGATTTGATGCATATGTGTTTATGATTGTTATTTCTTCCTCTTGAATAACTCTGTTAATTAATATGCAATATCCTTTTTTGCCTCTTTTGATCAGTTTTGGGTTAAAAACCAGTTTGCCTGAAAATAAGATAGCTACTCCTGCTTGTTTTCTGTTTCCTGTTGCATGGAATACTGTTTTTCATCCTTTGATTTTTATTCTGTGAATTCTTTTTTGTGTTCACCACTTAATAGTTTACCCCAAGTATCACCTTAGCAGCATGCTTGTTTATGTACTGACTGCCTTGAGCATCAATCAGGAAGGTGTCATGTCAAGCAGTCAGTTTTTTGTATCATTTATTTTCTGAATACTCTTTTATTTAGAATGTTTGATGTTTGTTTCTAGTAAAATCTGGTAGTAAGGTCTGGTCATTTACCTTTGTCAATTTATGTTTATTTGTGAAAAAAACTAATTTTGTGCTACAATCTATAAAAATTCTTTACTTTACAAAAATACATTAGATATAAATTTACATTATAAAATACATTAGATTTAATTTTTACACTTCTCCATAAATCAGTGATGTTCTCCTAAAATATAATATGGATGTGTTTGTGATATTGAGACTAGAGAGAAAGAATGTGCCAAAAACTTTGCAAAAGAAAAAAATTTAAAAAGGAAGAAATACTAGCATATCACAGAGGAAAAGTTTGCTACAAAATGAGAAGACAAAAGACATCTCCTTTTTGTGTTCACCATTCATAAAACAGAAATTGTAGAATTTGAAAGAAGAAATGAAACAAAAAAATTCCAATAGTGGTCAATGATTTTAATATGTGTGCTGCTGACAGAGGTGAAAAACATCTAGCAAGCTATCCTCTCTTCAAAAAGCAAGAAAAAAAGTTATTATAAAATAATTTATGCATTTCTTGATGAAACAATATTGAATTCATTCATTATTTATTCAAAACAAGGTAGTTCAAAAAGTTATTTACAATTTAAAGTAGGTCTAACAGACAAAATAATTGAAAAATTATAGTGAAACACCAGCCAGGATATCCATTATTAATTTCTTCACCTTCTTCCTTAGCAGGGTGACATTTTATTGAAATTATATCACCCATGGGAGAGAAAAAAAGAAATGCCACACAACAGTGTAGAGTGTGTTGTTCAAATAAAGACAATAATGCAAAAAACAAAATTCAAAAACAGACTGGATACTACTGTCCAGATTGCAATGTTGCATTGTGTATTGAGTGACTTAAGGTGTACCACACACAGAAAAAATACTGGATACATTTGATAAAAATCATCATTTTTATATTTTCTGTTATTTTACAAGAATTAACAAAAATATTCAACATTTGATCATTCTATATTTAAACAATTGGATTTGTAAGTAGTTAAATGTGTTTTTTTGTATCTTGCATATTGTTGCCTTTTGGTTCTTGATCCACTCTGCTAATCTGTATATTTCAATTGGTGTGTTGAGTACATTCTTATTGATAGGAATTATTATTGTCATTGTATTAATTTCTTGTTTTTGTTTAGCTTTTTTCCCTTCTACTTAACTGTTAGCCTTTTTTGATGCATTTGTTTTATTGGACCTTTTGGCATTGTTAGCTTCATTGTCTCTTTCTAGGATAACTTGAGAATTTTTTGAAGCATTGGTTTGGTAGTGATGAATTTCCTTAGGTTTCCTTTCTTATGGAAATATATTATTTCTCCTTCAATTTTGAAAGATAATTTTGCAAGATATAATAGTTTGGGTTGGAAGTTGTTTTCTTTAAGAGCTTGAAACATTTCATACCATACTTTCCTTGGTTTTATGATTCGTGTTGATAATTCTGATGGGTTTTCCTTTATAGAAGGTGTATAGCTTTTTTCCTAACAGCTTTTAAGGTTCTGTTCCTGTGTCATATTTTAGTAATTTAATATTATGAGGTATGGAGTGGTTTTTTTTCCCTAATCATGGCTATTCAAAGTTTCACATGCTTCACCAATCTGCATGCTAATTCTTTTCCCACATCTGGAAATTTTTTTTGCTATTACTTGTGTTAACAGATTTTTTATTCCCTTTGTGCTGTTCTCTGATTTTTCTCTTGTTTCAGTTACTTCTATATTGTTCCTCTTTGAGTCATCAAGGAGCTGTTTGGTCTATTTTTCATGCTCCTTTGCTGTTTGTGAGGTATTTCTCATTAATAATCATTGACCTCAGCCCTGTCCTCTAAGCCTAACATTGTCCTCACATTGTTCACTTCTGCTAGTCATACTTTCAATCATGTTTTGATCTCCTGGGTTTCTGGTTAGACCTTTCTTATAGACTTCATTCTTTTCTATGCTAGGTATTTTTGTTTTGCATCTTTCTCTCTCTCTCTCATTTTTTTAGCACTTCTAGATTTTTATTACTGTTTTGTTTAGACTCACCAATCATGTGTTTCATTATGGTTTTTATCTGATTAGATATATTTTCTTTAAATTTGGCTGTCACTTTATTGAACTGTTTTACCTACATTGGTGCCCCTTCAGACTTATCTACTGTATAGTTTGATTTTCTCTCCCTCAACCCCCGCCATAAACTGGTTGTGAGTATTTGAAGGTGTTTAGTTCCTTTGTCTTCATATTTCTGCCTTGTTGTTGGTATTATTATTATTATTATTATTTTGTACCAGGAATCGAACTCAGGGTCTTGTACTTGCCAGACAGGTGCAATGCTGCTGAGCCATATCTCTGGTGCTTGTTGCTATTATTGTTGTTGTTTCTATGTTTACAAATTTTTGACTCAGTACCTTATTCTTTGGGAGTGAGTGAAAGCATTGTTCATGACTCCCAGGCAATGCAGATATTGGTATAGAGAAAAAAACATTTGCAAACCAGCACTATGTTACCTTGGCTACAGGAGTAAGTTCAATGGCATCAAATTTCATCTGGATACTGACAAACTCTAGGAACCACCCAACAATAGTTCTTTATCAAAATATAGAGGAGTATGACTAAAGTCAAAACGATTAGGTTACCTTCATATTGACCTACGGGCACATTCTTCACTTAGAAGCCTATCTGTTTCATTCCTTTTTGAACTTACAACTGTGACCTGCTTTTCTAATTTGCACCCTCTTCTCAAACTTAGGACCCCCATTCAAACTTACAATGCAGGAACGGAGTGACCTATGGTGGCTGCTTCCACAGTATGGTGCTGTAAATTTTGCTGATTGTTCTGTACAGTGCAGTACTGTAGTTTTATGTTCTGTTATACATTACAGTACTGCAAATGAGTTATACAAATAAAAGCAAAGTCATCAAGTTGGAGTTTCCTTTGACCATTTTTTTTATTCTGAATATTGCAATGTACACACTCTATACAATTCCTCATAGTGGCCAATTCACTTAATAGCCTACTCTCAGGAGATTAAACGAGTGTTGTCTGTATCAGTTCCGACCACCAATTTGTGCTAGATGTAGGCAGCAGTACAAGAATGCAAACAAACCACTCTGTTCCATGCCTTCTATGGGACTGTTCCATCTGCTTACTCTTCCCACCAAACCTGGCCTCACGAAACAGAATACAGGCCCCATGATCCTTTTGGTGTGAGCCCTGGCCTTCCGAAGGATCCCAGGAAATCCCCGGTTAGTTGTCACCCTCCCCAAGTTTAACTCTCAAGGTCTCTGTGTCACTGGTGTGTGTGGTAGGACGTTACTTCAGTCTTGAAGCAAAACTCTCCTCTGGAGCACTGGACACTTCTTTGCCTAGGTTGGTCTGTTAGTCATCACCTTTGTTTCTCTGTGCTGCAGAGAACCTGGGGCGAGTGGTGCAGAGTTCTGTTTCCTGTCTTCCTGATGCGTTGTGACCCCCAGGTGGGAGTCAACAGCATTTTGGGTGGGGATGCTCAATTCCCAGAGATATAAAAATGATTTTATTTATTTATTTTTTGGTCAATAATAAGTATTTTAAATGATAGCACATAGTAATTGAGTAATAGTAAAATTAAAAGTTTAACTGTCCTCTCTCCTTAGTATCTGAGAATTATTTCTGCTCATGTACAGGACACACACTCAAAAATAATCTTATGTTACATCTTGTGAGATTCTTCTTACAAATGGCACTTCATTATTTTGGGCAGGGGATGAAACCTCTCTCTCCTTTGGGGGTAAACTGAGTCAGCTTCTGGCATAAGTTAGGGAGGGAGGACTTGAACATAAACAGCAAAGTAGGGTCAGGCACATCCTTTTCCAGTGCTCCTCCCCTGAGATCTGTGGTCCTCAAAGCATGGTCTGTGGCCATGCTGTACTAGCCTTGCCCAGGAACTGGTTATTAAACGTGCAGATCTGCCATCCCTGCTGCAGCCCTGCTGAATCAGAAGTGCCTAGAGAGAAGCCAGGCAGTCTGTCGTCTGTCCTCTGTCGTCTATCAAAATGATTTCAAAACAAGAAGAAAATATTTATATGAAACTATATAGAGAACTGTGTATATAAAATATATAAACACACACATATATTCTTATATACCCGCTGTGTATGCATAAGCATGTGAGTGTGTGTAAAAGTGAACCTCAGAATATTAAGTCAAAACTTAAATATTTGAAAGTGTGCATTAAGAAAACAGTTAATATGAGCATGGCGCTCCATTTCTTATCTGGCTTTCTCTGATTCCCCTTCTATTCAATACAGTGAGTTCACAAAAGTCAATACTTGACCTCAAAGGATTGGCTGGCCATTGCTTACATGGCACCCAACCCAGGAATCCATATCGACAAAACAAATACTCAGGAGAAATGAGATAAGATGTTAACACGAGGGGGTTAGATTGCTTTTCCTTTTTCTTTTTTCAAAGTGAAAAATTTCTACCATTTTGATAGAGAAGGAAGTGATTTGATACATTGGGATATGCCAAAGTCGCATCAGCAAGAGTAACAAAAATTAATACAGCATCTTTCTAAGTCTACTGAAATTTGCCCAGAGATTAAGATTGTAAGGGTTGGCTCAGTGGAGAAGGGATGATTAGCCCCAGTATAGGCGGTGGAGATACCGAAATGTGCTGTGGACCTAAGTTCTTAAAGGAGATCCTGGCTTTTGCACTCATTTTAATTTCCTCTGTCTGCCAACTTCCCAGAATTGAGCAACTAACAAGACAAATTGTCTGTATTCTGTCTGACTCTCTGACCTCCCCATGTCCATTTTGATTGGTAGGAGCTGGTGGAAGGTGGGCTGACTGGTTGGTCTGTAGGGCTCCAGGAGAGAGCCCCAGCGGGGAGTGAGCAGCTGACAGGGGACTCCGTGTAAATTGTGCCACATAATGCAGCTGAAAGGTATCGACAAACTCCACAGAGACAATCCACTCATTGGGCTATTCACAGGATTAACTATATGAACAAAATGAGAGCCAACACTAGGCCACTTACTAAATATACTAGCTTATTGGAGTCCCATACGCCAATATATTAATCACTGCAATTCTACAAATAAGAAACTGAAGTATTCCGAGTTTAAAAATTTAAATGACAGTTTCAATTTGAATCTTGGAAATTAGTAACAGAGAACCTGCATGTAATTGGATCAGTGGCTTTACTATGGTCTAGAGGAAAAGGGTCAACTTAGTTATAGATGCCCTGCCAATAAATGAGTGCCTTACGTAGTTAATAATACAAGTAATGAGTACATCAAAACATTAAACATTATCATAAAGAACAGAAAGAGAGCCTCATGTTTGCTAATTCATGGGTGGATTCAGTAACATGTGAAAACATCACTGATGAAGAAGATGCATTTGACAGAGCTTAGTTAATCCCTCAGATGTGAAGAAGAAATAATGAAGAACTCATTGAAAATGGTCAGAATATTTTATATAAAAGGATGGCATCATCTGAGTACAGAGAAAAAATACTTGAAAGGAACTGGAAACTTTCAAAAGGAGAGCTGAAGACAGTGGTACAGGAACACTGCAAATCCTTCTTCAGGTGCAGGCTGCATTCAGTTATGAAGGAATTCTAAAAAAGAAAACAATAAACCTTTTTCCACACTCTAGCCAGAGAATGTGTTATAGGAATCATTTTATGCACAATTCTTAGTTTCAGAAATAAACTACTTTCCAAATGTGTAAGATTAAAAAAAAAGTGTAGAAACAAACTATAATTATGCCAAGAAAAAGCAAATGTTCCATGCCATCTCATCTCCTTCAATAGCTTTGTTAAACCCCACATGGCAAATGTTGTTTATGATTTTTATATTCTCACAGTATCTGTGAAGTTTTTTAAAAAAAATAGCACCTATACTATAAACCACTTATTCATTTTCATAGCTCAAATGCTTCTCTAAAATTACATCACAAGGTTTCTTACATTAATATAAAGAAAGAAATGTTGTAGGCTGGATTAAGTAGGATATGAATGAGCAAGCAGAATAAACCAGTAAAATTTAATTAAGCCATTTAGCACTGCATAAAAACAGCAATACAGAAAGCAAAATGGCCGTGGTGCACTACAATCCTAATCTTATAGAAAACGGGCACTGGGTGCAACAAACTATAATATGCAGACATGCTTTTTCGATATACCCCAACCTCAAGTGCAAATAGTATTATTAGCAGCCTTTACTCACAGAGACTCTGCTCATTTTCATCTCACGTTTGCTTTGTGCAGGGAAAACAGAAGAATGGACACAAAAGTAATCTCATATGCAACAAAAAATGATTTTAAGATTCAAACACTTAAATTGCTAAAACCAGACATGAAACCTGGGGAAAAATTTATTTGCTAATAGTCTAGTTCCCAAAACTTCATGCCTTCCACATACTGTATTCTCATTAATTATCCCCAGAGACATATTGGACAGGGAGGGTCCTAAAAGTGAAAAATGAGTAATATCCTTTGCTTCCATAGCAACTGCTTCAAGAATCTGACATATTTTATATGTCAATATTCTGTGATATCGTATTTCTTTTAAATCAAATTTCATTTTCAAACGCCTATAATCTAGCCATTTCTAATATTATCTTGTATTAGTTTCCTAAATTTTCCCCAAAATTTCCTTCAACTGAGGCCATTTTAAATCTTGAGACATCTAAATTGAAAAATCAAAACCCAATCCTGCAATATTTAACTATGAAATTTATCTCAGCATCTCCTAAACTACACAATAATATAGTTGATAGGATGTACAGAATCACATTTTTTAAAAAAAATTCCTTACCTACTTGTTTTTTTCCTAGTTCTAATTTTAATTTCTGACTTAAATATTATATAATTCTATATTATTTTATTTATTATTCTTACTTGTAATGTGTGTTTCTTTAACCACAAATATATTATGAATTACTTCTTATATTTGTGGTAGAATAGAGGAGTAAGAAAGTAAGTTAGCAAATAAAAACATGAGGTCGTGCTCGCTTCGGCAGCACATATACTAAAATTGGAACGATACAGAGAAGATTAGCATGGCCCCTGCGCAAGGATGACACGCAAATTCGTGAAGCGTTCCATATTTTTAATG
>RJWM01044472.1:0-13259 GCA_004363535.1 Dasyprocta punctata | reverse complement strand
TGACCATTTACTTATAAAAGTCTCAATACAATCTTTCTTAATAGCTGAGTAGTACTCCATTGTATAAAAATACCACATCTTTTTTATCCATTCTTTGATTGATGGGCACTTGGGTTGTTTCCAAGATCTGGCTATTACAAATTGTGTTGCTATAAACATGGGTGCACAGATATCACTGTGGTATGATGTTTTTAATTCTGGGAAAATGCCAAGAAGAGGGATAGCTGGGTTGAAGGGGATCTCCAATCCTAACTTCTTGAGGAATCTCCACACTGACTTCCACAGTGGCTGCACCAGTCTACACTCCCACCAACAGTGGAGGAGAGTTCCTTTTTCCCCACAGCCCCTCCAGCATTTGTCCAACAAAACGCTGTGTACAGGAAACACATTTCACTCAAAAGGAAACTCACAAACTAAAAACCAAAGGACAGAACCCAATACTTGACACAATAGGAACCCAGAAAAAAGCAGGAGAAGGTATTTTGTTTGCAGACACTATGAACTTCAAACCAAAAATGATCAAAAAGATAAAGAATGTCATTACATACTTGTTATGGGAAAACTTCAAGAAGAACAGATTACAATCATAAATATACATGCACCAAATATGGGAGCATGCAACTATGGCAGATACTTCTTTTTTTTTTTTTGCCCAGCACCGGGGATCGAACTCACAGTCTCACGCCTACCAGACAGGCGCTTAAGCCACTGAGCCAAACTCCCAGCCTTGGTTTTTTGAGGCAGGATCGCACTATGTAGCTCAGGCCGGCCTTGTGCTTGCGCTGTAGCCCAAGTGGGCCTCAAACTCACAACAGTCCACCTACCTCAGTCTCCCGAGTGCTGGGATTAAAGGCGTGCACCACCACGCCCAACTGACAATTCTTAATAGACATGAAAAACCAAGTAAACAATAATACAGTTATAACCGGGGACCTTAACACCCCACTGTCACAGAGAGACAGATCAACCAAACAAAAAATCAGCAAATAATTAACAGGACTAAACCAAACTTGTGAACTAATGGACTTAGCAGATGTTACCGAGGGCTCCACCCAACAGCATCAGACTACACATTCTTCTCAGGTGCACATGGGTCATTCTCTGAAATAGATCATATAACACTCCACAGAACATGTTTAAGTAACTGAAAAGGAATTGAATTAATTCCATGAATGTTATCTGACCATAGTGGAATAAAATTGGAAATTAATGACCAAAAACCTACGAGAACCGCATAGAAACATGGAAATTAAATAATACTCTCCTAAACAATCAATGGGACACAGAAGAAATTAAAGAAGAAACTAAAAAATATCTACAGTTGAACAAAAATCCAAATACAGATTAATAGATCCTGTGGGACACAATGAAAGCAGTCTTCAGAGGGAAACTTATAGAACTAAACACCCACATCAGAAAAATGGAAAAAACACACATAAACAACCTAATGCTGCACCTCAAACTTCTAGAAAAAGAACAGCAAATCAGGCCCAAAGCACAAAGAAGGGTGAAAACTATAAAGATCAGAGCAGAAATTAATGCAATCGAAACTAAGAAAACAATACGAAGAATTCATGAATCGAAAATAGTTCTTTGAAAAAGTAAATAAAATTGATAAATCCCTAGCCAACCTTATCAAAAAGAGGAAAGAAAAAACTCAAATCCATGCAATAAGAAATGAACAGGGTGAAATCACTAGACACCCTGTGGAAATACAGAAGATCATCAATACCTACTTCAAAAACCTTTACTCCCATATGCTCGATAACACAGAAGAAATGGATAGATTCCTAGAAACCTATGAATTACAAAAGCTGGATCAAGAAGATATAAAACTGCTGAATAACCCAATTTCAGCTAATGAAATTGAAAATGTAATTAGAACCTTACCAACAAAGAAAAGCCCAGGTCCTGACAGATTCACTGCTGAATTCTACAAGAAAATTAGGGAAGACTTAATGCCAAAACTTCTCAAACTCTTCAATGAAATTAAAAGGGAAGCAAGTCTCACTAACTCATTCGTGGAAGCAAGTATTACCCTAATATTAATACCAGAGAAAGACCCAACCAAAAAGAAAATTGCAGGCCAATCTGTCTAGTGAACATAGATGCCAATATCCTCAATAAAATACTGGCAAATAGAATACAGCAGGTCTTCAGGAAGATAATACACCATGATCAAGTAGGATTCATCCCAGAAATGCAGGGATGGTTCAACATACGGAAATCAATACATGTAATACACCATAAAAACAGGGCCAAGCACAAGAACCACATGATCATCTCAATAGATACAGAAAAAGCTTTTGACAAAATCCAACACACATTAATGATAAGAAACCTTCAGAAAATTGGAATAGATGGTGTCTACCTCAACCTGATAAAGGCCATATATCATAAACCAACAGCCAACATCCTGCTAAATGGAGAAAAATTGAAAACTTTCAACCTAAAATCAGGAACAAGACAAGGATGTCCATTATCACCACTCCTATTCAATATAGTTCTGAAAATATTAGCCAGAACAATTAGACAAGAGAAAAAAATAAAGGGAATAAGGGTAGGAAAGGAAGAAATTAAATTACCTTTATTTGGAAATGATATGACACTCTACATAGAAGACCCCCAAAATTCCTTTGAAAGACTTCTATATGCAATAACCAAATTCAGTAATGTAGCTGGATACAAGGTCAGCACTCAAAAACCAATAGCATCCTTGTACACACAAAACAACCTCATTGAGAGAGAAATAAGGGAAACCACAACTTTCACTATAGTATCCAAAAAATGAAATACTTTTGATTCAATCTAACGAAGGAAGTAAAAGATCTATGCAGTGAAAATTACATAACCCTGAAAAAGGAAATCGAAGAGGATTTCAGAAAATGGAAAGATATTCCCTGTTCAGGGATATTAAGAACAAACATTCTGAAAATGGCCTTTCTCCCAAAATTGTTATACAGATTTAATTCAATTCCAATCAAACTACCTTTTGCATACCCCACAGAGCTAGAGAAATCATTCTTGAAATTCATCTGGAACCAGAATAGAACTAGAATAACAAAGGAAGTTCTGGGCAACAAAGGTAAGGCAGTAGGCATCACAATCCCTGAGTTGAAACCACATTACCAAGCTCCTCTGATAAACTCAGCATGGTCATGGAATCAAAATAGACCTGAAGATCAATGGAATAGATTAGAAGATACAGATACAACTACAAACACACTCAGCCACCTCATCTTTGACAAAAGGGCCAAGTACATTGGAAGAAACCCTCTGTCATAAGTTGTGCTGGAAAAACTGGCTTTGCACATGCCAAAAACTGAAACTAGATCCATGCCTATCACCATGCACTAAACTAAAGTCAAAATGTGTCAAAGATCTGAATATTAAAACAGAGACACTAAATCTGCTGAAAGACAAAGTAGGTAAAAATCTTGATGACATAGGAGTAGGCAGAGAGTTCATGAACAAAAATTAAATTGCACGGGAAACACTTCCCAGAATCAACAACTGGGATCTCATCTTACTAAAAAGTTTTTGCATGTCAAAGGAAATCTCCAACAGAGTGAAAAGAAAACCCACAAATTGGGAAAATATCTTAGGCAACTGTCCCTGAGACAAAAGACTTCCATCTAAAACATATAAAGAATTAAAAGAAATCAGACCCCTAAAATTCAAGGACTGAATCCAAAAATTGGCATCTGAGTTGAATGCACACTTCTCAGAGAAAGAAATACAAATGCCAAATAAATATATGAAAAAATGTTCAACATCAATGGTCATTTGGGAAATGCAAATTAAATCAACACTGAGATTCCATCTCACCCCTGAAAGAATGGCCAAGATAAAAGAATCAGCCAATAACAAATGCTGAGGCACCGTGGGGAAAGAGGAACTGTTGTCCACTACTGGTGGGGGTGTAGACTGGTGCAACCACTGTGGAAATCAGTGTGGAGAATCCTCATAAATCTAGGATTAGAGGTCCCATTTGACCTAGCTATCCCGCTTCTGGGCGTCTTCCCAGAAGAATTGAAAACATCATACCACAATGATATCTGTACACCCACGTTTATAGCAACCCAGTTTGTAATAGCCAACTCTTGAAAACAACCCAAGTGCCCATAAATCAAGAAATGGATAAAAATGTTATGGTATTTTTATACAATGGAGAACTTCTCAGGTATCAAGACAGATTGCATCGAGACTTTTATAAGTAAATAGACACGACTTGAGATCATACTCATAAGTGAGATAGATCAAATTCACATGGGTAAATACTTTATTTTCTCCCTAGTGTAAGAAACTGAAACAGTGTATGTGATCCAAAATCTACAATAAATTCTGTGTAAATGTAAGAAACTCCACAAAGATCAAAAGTAATTGGAATAGGGGAAAGAGGAAAGAATGAAGGTAAAAGCAAAAAGACATAAATTTGTATATGTGTATATATAAGATAGCTAAAATGACTATACCACTAAGTGTATTAGTTATTGGAAAAGAAGAGTTAATACTCATATGATTAGATCAATTTTACATGCTTATATCTGTTAATCTAAAAGACCCTTTTAATGGTAATGATATGTAATATTGCAACCTTTGTCAAATTCCCGTCATCTTGCTTTGTAAACCTATAATGTTATTGTATTGAATTTGAGATTGTTATTTGTTTGTCTCTTTTGCTTTTTGTCTTTCTTTTCTGTATCTTTTTTCCCTTAAATAAAAAATATAAAAATAAAAATAAATAAATAAAAAGGAAAGAGAAATTGATCATTATGTATATCTAAAATGTACCAATAAACTTAATTAATTAGAAATAAAAATTGGAGTTAAACGAAATAAACTTGTGAAAGTTAAAATACTTCCCTGACCTACAGATAACAAATTGTGGAGACTTCAAAATTGTATTCGATGTAAGTTTGTGGATGCCTATTGCCATCTGAAAGCTCTGGAATCAAAACAATATCATCTTTTAAAAAATTTTTGTAGGCTTTTTATCATAAATGGGCATGGCAGTGACCCGCCCACACGGAACTATCTCAGAGGCCTGCAGGTCCTGGGAGTCTGTGCTCAGCAACCCACGGTCATCTAGGAACACACAGTGAGGCACACAGGGACTGGGAAGAAATGCCCAGTGGCCCACTGACACCCAGGCATCCTATGGGAGGCTCCTGGGGACTGGAAAGCTGCACTCAGCAACCAGACCACACGTGGGACTCTGAGGACAGTGGGGACTAGGACTTTGTTCCCAATGACCTGTGGTCATCTGGGAACTCACAGTGAGGCCCTCAGGGACTGGAAAGCTGCAACCAGTGACCCGGTCACACCCAGGAACCTTAGGTGAGGTTGCTGGGTACTGGGAAGTTGCACTCAGTGATTCATCCCCACACAGGAACCATCTCTGAGGCCTGTGGGAACTGGGAGTCTGCAACCAGAGACCCACAGTCATCCAGAAACCCGCAATGAGGCCCACAGGGACTGGGAAGGTGAGGTCAGTGACCTACCTACACCCAGGGACTGTAGGTGAGGCTCCTTGGGTCTGGAAAGCTACACCAAGCAACTAGGAGTCATCTGGGAGCCCTCAGTGAGGCCCACAGGGATTGGAAGTCTGCACCCAGTGACTCACCCACACTGGAGAACAATCTCTGAGGACCACACAGACCAGGAATCTGTGCCCACTGACCTTTAGTTATCCAGGACCAGTGGTGAGGCCAGTAGGGACTGGTTGTCCAGGCCAAGTGATCCACAGTCACCCAGGAAACCTTGGTGAAGATGACACGGACTAGGATTCTGCCTCCAGCTACCCTTTCACACCCAGGAATCATTTCTGAAGTCCACAGGGACTGGGAATCCACAACCAGAGTCCCACAGCCATCAGCAGCCCTCAGTGAGGCCTGCTGTCAAACAAATTGCCTGCACAGCAAGCAACTAGGTCTTGGCATCTGACTGAATTGGATGAACACAGGAAAATGATAAAACAAAAGAGCAAAATGCAATCTCAAACTTCCAACCCATACAGATCTAGTACAGGAAACATAGAGATAGATGAAATTAAAAATCACACACCTGAAATTTCTGAAATGATAGCAATGGAAGTAAAGAAACCACTTCAGGAAGCTGTAAAGGAAATCAAATCAGAAATAATCTCTCAGGTAAAAACAGAAATGATAAAAACAATGAAAGCACTGGTGACTATAGCCAAAGAAATCAATTTAAAAAAATGGAACATAGAAGCATGACGGAAACCTTGAACGAAGAATAAAGGAAACAATTACAATACATGAAACAAATTCAAGGTGATATCCAGAAAATAAAAAAGTCCATTGAACGCTGACAAAACCACATAATTGAAATTGGAGACAGACCCTCAGACCTTGAAGACAGAACTGTGGCTAACAATCATAAAGGGAAAAATCTCTTAATAGTAAAAAAGGAATCAGGAAATAACAGTTCAACAGCTGCAAGACGATGCAAAGAGAAGCAATATAAGGTTTATAGGTGTCATTGAAAAGGAAAGAAGCAACACAAATGACATAAAAAGACTATTTGCAGAAGTAATAGCAGAAATTTTTCCAAACATGGGGAAAGAACCAGACAGGAAGATAAGTGAGGCATACAGAACTCTAATTAGCCATAAGCAAAATAAATCTACACCTCGACATATAATAATCAAGATTCCAAAATTCAGCATAAGAACAGTATATTTAAAGCTGCTGGAGGAAAAAAAAGCATATCACCTATAAAGGAAAGTCTATCAGAATCACGGAAGAAATAGAGGCAGTTCTGAAGAAATCTATAAGTTTCAAAGACAGAGTCTCGGAGTAAAGGATTGTGATGACTTTCCAATGATTTAATTGGAAACAAAGTGGACCTGGATCATCAAAGGTAGTCCTATTTTGTAACAGATTATGATCCAACCAATGAAGATTCCTATACAAAGCAGTATGTGACAGATGACAGAGCAGACTGGTGAGATATTTTGGATACAGCTGGAAAACAAGAGCTTAGAGCCATGAGAGAACAGTACATGATGACCAGCAAAGGCTTCTTGTTGGTCTTTTCAGTCACAGAATCATGGCAGACTTCTCAACACAAACCATCAAGCCAAGAAAAGCATGTGAAGTATTTCAAGTCTTGAAAGAAAACACCTATCAATCCAGGTTGATGTATCCTGCAAAACTATCTTTCCAAATCAATGAAGAAATAAGATACTTCTATGAAAAAGTACAGCTGAAGAACTTCATGATCTTCCAACCAACCCTACAAAGATTGCTGAAAGATATTCTAGAAAGAGATAAGAATGATCACAATTCCAATAACAACAACAGAAAGAAACCAACAAGTAGGTCAAGCAATTAAACAGAGGGGAAATATAGGGAACCAATAGCAGAATGATAACATGGCGAAGATAAGCCAATACTTATCAGCCATAACAATTAATGTAAATGGCCTCAATTCACCAATCAAAAGAAACAAACTGGCAGAGTGGATCAAGAGACAAAATCCAACAATATGCTGTATACAAGAAACACATTTAATTCCAAAGGAAATTCATAGAGTGAAACTCAAAGGAAGGAAAACAATCCTCCATGCAGCAGGAACCCAGTAAGAAGCAGAGATAGCTATTCTGTTTACAGACAATGTGACCTTCAAAACAAGAATTATAAAGAGAGAAAGAAATTCACACCATACTTCGTAGGGGGAAAGTTTAAGAGGAAGATATAACAATCATAAATATGTATGCACCAAATATGGAACCACACATCTATATAAAACAAATATTAATAGACATGAAAATTCAAATAAACAATAAAATAGTTGTAATGGAGGAACTTAATACTGCATTATCACAAATAGATCAAACTGAAACAAAATAAGCAAAGAAATATCAGAACTGCCTCCAACCTGTGAGCAAATGAACTTAGTAGATGTTTACAGAGTATTCGACTGAACATCAGAATACACATTCTTCTCAGTTGCACATGGGGAGTCTTCTAAAATATGCCATATACTAGCCCCAAAAATACATTTAAGTAAACACAAAGAAAGGAAATTGTGCCATGCATGCTGTCAGATCTTACTGAAATGAAACTGGAAAACAATGGCAAAAGAAAACACCAAAACTCCATAAATATGCAGAAATTAAATACCAACTCCTGACCAACCAATGGTCAGAGATCAAATTAAAGAAGAAACTTTAAAATATTCACATTTAAATGAAAATGCAGATACAATATACTGGATACTTTTCATCCTGAAATCAGACCTAAAAGGGAAATTTATAGTGGTGAATTATTACATGAGGAAAACAGAATAAGCACAAATAAACAACCTAATGCTGCACCTCAAACTTCTAGAAAAAGAACAAGGCAAATCCAAAGCCAAAAGAAGAGAGGAAATTATAAAGATCAGAACAGAAATTAATGCAATTGAAACTAAGAAAACAATATAAAGAATCAATGAATCAAAAAGTTGGTTCTTTGAGAGAATGAATAAATCGATAAACCCCTAGCCAATCTTACCAAAAAAAGGAAAGAAAAAACTCAAATTCAGGCAATAAGGAATGAAAAGTGTGAAATCACTATTGATCCTGTGGAAATTCAAAATAACATCAAAACCTACTTCTAGAATCTTTAGTATGATGGAAAATGCAGAAGAAATGGACAGATTCCTAGAAACATATGAACTACCAAAGCTGGATCAAGAAGATACAAAATTTCTAAATAACCCAATATTGGTTTATGAAATTGAAGATGTAATTTAAAAATTACCAAGAACAACAAAAACCCAGGTCTTGATAGATTCACTGCTGAATTCAACAAGAAATTTAGAGATGATTTAATACCAATACTCCTCAAGTTCATTAATGAAATTGAAGGAGAATCAATCTTCCTTGACTCATTCCTGGAAGTGAGTAATATCCTGATTCAAAAAGCAAAAACAGACCAAACCAAAAAAAGAGTGCTACTGACCAATGTCTATAATGAACATAGATGCAAAAATCCTCAATAAAATTCTAGCAAACAATGCAGCAAATGATCAAGAAGATTATACATCACGACCAAGAGGGATTCATCCCAGGAATGCAGGGATGGTTCAAAATATGCAAATCAATAAATGTAATACAGCGTATTAAGAGTGTGAAAGACAAAAATTACATGATCACCTCAATAGATGCAGGAAAAACTTTTAATAAAGTCAAACATTCATTCATGGTAAAAAAAATAATAGAGAAAATTAGAATAGATGGTCTGTACCTCAATTTGATAAAAAGCCATCTATGAGAAATCAACAGCCTACAACATACTAAATGGTCAGAAAGTGAAAACATTCACTCTAAAATCAGGAAGAGGACAAGGTTGTCCACTGTCACCACTCCTATTCAATATAGTTCTGGAAACATTAGCCAGAGCAATTAGACAAGACAGAAAAATAAAAGGAATAAAGATAGGAAAGGAATAAGTTAATTTATCATTATTTGCAGATGACATGATACTCTGCAATGAAGACCCCAGAAACTCCACCAACAGCTTTCTAGACCTATTAGGCAAATTCAGTAGCATAGCTGGGTACAAAGTCAATACTCACAACTCAATAGTATTCCTGTACACAAAAAATAAACTCACTGAGCGAGAAATTAGGGAAACCAAACCCTTCCCAATAATATAGAAAAACTGAAAACCTTAGGAAATAACATAACAAAGGAAGTAAAAGATTAATGCATTGAAAATTACAGTACCCTGAGAAAAGAAATTGAAGAGGAATTCAGAAAATGGAAAGATATCCCTTGCTCATGGATAAGAAGAACCAACATCATGAAAATGGCTATTCTCCCAAAACTGTTATACAGAATTAATGCAATCCTGATCAACATACCATTAGCATACCTCACAGGTCTAGAGAAATCATTCCTAAAATTCAACTGGAACCATAAGAGACCTAGATTAGCAAAGACAGTCCTGGGCAATAAAGGCAAAGCAGCAGACATCACAATCCCAGACTTGAAATTATACTACAAAGCTGCTCTAATAAAATCAACATGGTACTGGCAAAAAACAAACAAACAAACAAAAAACCCAGACCTGAGGATCAATGGAACAGAACAGAATATACAGACACAACTACAAACACACTCAACCACCTTATGTTTGATGAAGGGGCCAAACATGTTCTCTGGAAGAAAGATAGCCTCTTTAATAAGTGGTGTTGGAAAAACTGACTTTCTACGTGCTGAAGACTTAAACTAGACCCATGCATGTCTCATGCACAAAACTAAAGTTGAAATGAGTCAAAGACATAAATATTAAGATAAAGACACTGAATCTACTGGAAAAGAAAGTAGGTAGTAATTTTGAGGACATAGGGACATAGGAGTAGGCCAAGAGTTCATGAACAAAAACCAAACTGCACAGGAAGTATTTCAAAGAATCAACAAGTGGGATATCATCTTATTAAAAAGTTTTTGCACATTGAAAGAAATCAACAAGAAAATGAGAAGAAAACCCACAGATTGGGAAAATATTTTTATCAACTGTCCCTCAGATGAAGGCATTTTACCTAGAATGGGTAAAGAATTGAAAAAATCAGCCCCCCAATTTAAATGTTCAATATCATTGATCATTTGTGAAATGCAAATTAAAACAACACTGAGATATAATCTCATTCCAGAAGGAATGGTTAATATCAAGAAATTAACAAATAACAAATACTAATGGGGCTTTTGGGATAAAGGAACCCTTCTCCATTTTCGGTGGGGGTTTAGACTGGTACAACATTTGTGGGAATCGGTATGGAAATGCCTCAAAAAACTGGGATTTCAAGTTCCATTGGACCCAGCTATTCTTGTTCTGGGTATTTTCATAGAATTGAAAATATTGTACCATAATACACCATATTTATAACAGCCCAATTCATAATAGCTAAATCTTGGGAACTACCCAAATGCCCGTCAACTGAGGAATGGATAAAAAACATGGGTATTTTTATTTAGTGGAATACTACACAACAATAAAGACTGATAAAGTCGAGGTAAATAGATGCAACTAGATGCCATACTCATAAATGAAATATATCAGATTTGAATGTGTAAACACTGTATTGTATCACTAGTGTAAAAAACTAAAAGAGTAAGATTCAAAAATTACAATAGATATACTAAAAGGAAAGGAAACTGCTCATTGTCAAATTTTATAGCTTGATCAATCTTACATGCCTGTATCTGGTAGCCTGGGCAGTTACTTTCAGGTTAACAATATGCAATAAAACAACCATTGTTAAATTCCTATTATCTTGTTTTGAAATCCTATATTGCCATTGTTTTCTTTGTTGTTGTTGTTGCCATTTTGCTTTTGTTGTTGTTTTTTTAATTGTTTGCTTCTTGATTTTCTGTTTTTTCTCTTCATTTATTTATATTTTTATTTAAGAGAAAATGGACACAAAAAAGAAAAACAAAAGCCAAAAGCAACAAGCAAACAACAACAACAACAAATACAATACAAAAACATTATTAGTTTACAAAGTGAGAAGATTGGAATTTGACAATGGTTGTAATATTGCATATCATTACCTTCAAAGGGGTTGTTTAGATTAACAGATAGAGACATGCAAACTTGATCTAATCATATGAGTATTAACTGTTCTTTTTCAATAACTAATGCATTTAGTAGTATAGTCATTTTAACTGTCTTATGTATACCTATATACAAATTTATGTCTTTTTCCTTTTCCCTTCCTTCTTTCCTCTTTTCCCCTTATAATACCTCTTGTTATCTTCAAAATAACTGCCCATACCAACAGGCACAATGCAATCAAACAAAATAGTACAGGATAAAACCAATGAAAAACAAAACAATGGAAGCAATACATAGTAAAACAACACTGATTACTATAATGCCTCATGTTATCTTCTAAGCAGTCGCTTATATCATGTCATAATACAATCAAACAAACCAGAGTAGGATAAAATCACTTGAAACAAAACAATGAAAGCAATATAGGGTTTCAAAACAAGGTGATCAGATATCAACAATGGCTACCATATTGTTTTGTTATCTTTGAAATAGCTGTCTATGCCACCAAATATAATAAAATTAGGCAAATTAAAATACAATAAGACCAAACTAAATAGCTCAATGAAAACAATACAGGACTCAAATCCCAATGATAGATTAACAATGGCCACTGCCTGCCCTTTTTAGACACTTCCTCCCCTTTCATTTTTACAATATGTATTGTGTATTTTGAATCCTACTAACTCCTTTAGTTTTTTCTGTACTAGTGAGATAACATGATGCTCACCCATGTGGCTCTGAGCCATTTCACCCATGAACATGATCTTAAGTTGTATCCATTTACCTACAACAGGCTTGAGGTTATTTTCCTTTATAGATGAGTAGCTTTTCATTGGATAAAAAATGCCTTTTCTTGTCCACTATGTAGCTAATGGGCAAGCTACCCCCACTTCTTTCTGGTTCCCTGTCACATACAGCATTGTTCTCTCTCCTTTGACTTTCAGTCTATGAACGCCCCTTTCGACTTTAATGTGTTTCTTGTATAAAGCATATTGGTGGATCCTGCATCCTGATCCACTCTGCCTGTGTTTCTTTCCATTGGTGGATTGAGGCCATCTATGTTAATGGTTAAGGCCAACATTCACTGCCTCATCTCCGCCATGCCATTTTCCTGCAGTTGGCTGCCGACTTTTTCTCTCTATTCAGTTGTCTGCCCCACTTGGCGATATCCCTCTCCCACTGTTTTTGGAGCTGTGGTCTTTTTTATCTCTCTCTAAAATGTCCTTCAGTATTCTTTGTAGGGTGGGCTTGGTGGTCATAAATTCTTTCAGTTGTTCTTTGTCGTGGAAGTATCTTATTTCTCCGTTAATTTTGAAAGATAGTTTTGCAGGGTACATCAATCTGGGTTGGAAGTTGTTTTCTTTCAGGGCTTGAAATACTTCACCCCAAGCTCTTCTTGACTTGATGGTTTGTGTTGAGAAGTTTGTTGTGATTCTGATGTGTTTTCCTTTGTAGGTGATCTGTTTCTTTTCTCTAACAGCTTTTTTAAAAAAAGAAAATAGACACAGAAGATAGAAACAAAAAGCATGAAAGACAAACAACAACAATGACAGATCTGATACAATTACACTGTAGGTTTACACTCTGAGGTGGTTGAAGTTTGACAGTAGTTACAATATTACATATCGTTACCTTCATAGGGGTTGATCATATTGACAGACATAGACACGCAAGGTTTATCAATTCAGG
>RJWM01044471.1:0-13262 GCA_004363535.1 Dasyprocta punctata | reverse complement strand
TATACTGCTAAATATATTAGTTATTGGAAAAGAATAGTTAATACTCATATGATTAGATCAATTTTACAGGTCTATATCTGTTAACCTAAGCAACCCTTTTGAAGACACCAATATGCAATATTATAACAATTGTCAAATTCCTATCATCTTGTTTTGTAAACCTATACTGTTATTGTATTGGATTTGTTGTTATTATTTGTTTGTCTCTTTTGTTTTTTGTTTTTCTTTTGTGTCTTTTTTCTCTTAAATAAAAAAAATTAAAAAAAAAAAAAGAAACCTAGAAAGTGGTGGTTTAAAGTGATCTTTTGTTCTTTTTTTCATGAATTAAAGAAAAAGCAAAAGGGCTGGGGGTGTGATCCATGGAAGGGTGGGTGGAGTCAATGAATTAGTTTGAGAGTTTCTGAAGGAAGGCCCTGGGATTACTTGCCCCTCCCCAAACCCACTCCATAACAAAGCTTGTGTTCCAACTGGCATACTAAGCACCCAAATAAAATCTATGCCAGAAACAAGAACCTTCTCATGCTTTTAGACAATGCCTCCATACAGCCAAAAGGAAAAGACCTCCCGCTCTGGTCTTCCTTTACAATGCTGCCTTCACAGGCAAACAGGGCTTAAAATTCAACAAGTTCAACTAGAATTCATTACAGAAATAACACACCTGTTACGGTTTGTGTCTGGATGTCCCCCTCAAAAGCCTTACACACTTTTAGATGGAGCTTTTTTGGAGGCATCTGAATATAGATTTTGTGATTGATTTGTAGAGCAATGCTGGGATTAAGGGTGAGTGACTGCTGGATCAGTCCACTGATTGGATTGGCACCACCCTAATTCCAGCAGTCCGGATAAAATAAAAGGGGCAGAAAGAGACTTGTTTCCCCCTTTTTGGAGCTTGTTGCTTTTGCTGTCTTCCACCACCATGGGTGTTTTTGTTTTTGTTTTGTGGTACTGGGGATCAAACTCACAACCTCGCACCACTGAGCTAAACTCCCAGCCCTAAAATGTTCATAGGGTCAAGTCTTTGTTTTTTGTTTTTTTGTTTTTTTACCAGTACTGGGGATTGAACTCACAACCTTGCACCTGCCAGGCAGGCACTTAAGCCACTGAGCTAAACTCCCGGCCCTTCTTCTATCGCCATGAATGGCTGCCCCTGTGCCATGTGCCACCCTACCTTGGAGCCAGTTAATATGGACTGAAACCTCTATAAACTGTGAGCTAAATAAACCTTTCTTTCTTTCTTTACCTTTGGGTGTTAGGAATTTTGTCTCAGCAATGAGAGAAAAGTAACTAAGACAATAGCCAATAAGCCTTTGATTGAGAGAAAGCAGAGAGAAAGAAAAGGAAGGAAAAAAAAAAAAAAAGCAAAATCGAACACTTGGCAAAAGCAGTTTTTGACCAAATTGATCCAGCCCACTTGACAGTTACCTCTGATGAAGGTGTGGTATCCAGACAGAGTAGGTTTCGCCTTCACTTCACCTCAGTGATGGACTTAGAGGAAAAACATCACCTCACAGAAAGCTTCACGGATTGGATGGGGATAAAGGATAAGAAACCGGAGTCAGGCTAGAGTGAGCTCTGGAAGTATATCTGGGTAGAAACAGATCACTTTTCCTCCGCTTTGGTCTGCTCTGGGAGGTGCCCAATGTTATGCCACTTCACTTCACAGGTAACACAGAAACTCAGGATGAAACATTACCCCACTGAATTCAATCTCGGCTCCTTTCGGAAAGGCTTTTGTCTCAATGAAGGAGAGCTGACACTAGCATTCCTCATGAAGCTCGTGGGGAGAAACGTAGTGCCCAAGATGAGACAAGGCAAAGTAGACTGCCCAGGCCACAAGGACGCAGCTGACACCCGAACCACATCTGATCTGCTATACTAATATAAAAATAAACATTGGCAATTGGAGACTGAAGATAAAAACAAACAATGGCAAAGAACTCTGAGCTACAACCTCGACAACAGTCAGCCCAGAACAGTCAGGACTTGGTTGATGAGAGCCAATTCATCTCATTTTTCCTCCACTCCCAACTCAGGACTAACCAGAGAAAACCAGCCAAGCACCTGTACCAGTTTCAAGGACGTCTTGCTTCTGGTTAGTCAACCCCAGCCTTCCCCACACCAACAATGTCCAACAGGACTAGACCTGAAGTCTTTCTGTTTTCACTCTAAAATAATAATAATAACAATAACAATAATAATAACAGCAATCCCCTCTGCCTGCTTTTGAGTCTATGCCAAGCATTAGTGATGATAGTTGAATCTCTTACTCTAAAAAGCACTGATTTCATTTATTTCAACAGTACAAAACATGCATTCTGTAAAGGGATAATGCACCTGAAAACTATAGTGGTGATTATAATGCTGTACATTTTTACTGTAGTACTTTAAAATTAACAAAGTGCCAAACATTATCTCATTTAATCCTGACCATAACAATTACATGGCTGGAGCCAGCCAGGGCAGTACCTGCCTGTAATCTCAGGACTCTGGCAGACTACTCAATAGGATCACAAGTTCAAGCCAGATCCAGGCTACTTAACAACCTAGCAGGACCCTTCCTCAAAATTTAAAAAAATAAAAAAGAGCAATTTAACAAGTAAGAAACTCAGACAAGGAGAGATCATTTTATTTGTGCAAGATAACAGAGATAATTAGTGGCTGAGTCAGGACTTGAGTTCCTAGACTGTACATCTGGTGCTCTTTATCCTTAATGTCTGTGGTTTCCAATCTTCAAATGACTTCCAAAGTCTTAGTAGTGGTATCATGAAAGCTTTATTGAAAGGACATTACTCCACAAGAGTATTGTATGTCTCATTCTCCCTGAGTGTATGGAACTGCTCATCTCTATGAGTTTGCGTCTTCCCCCACTGTACCTGAGACGCCATCTCTCTCTCTCTCTATGTACACCTATTTTTCAACCTGGACACACATTTTTCCCTGTGTAGCCCTCCCTTTTCTTTTTTTGACTATGCCTCTAGTAGGCCTACTTTATAACCATACTATGAGATAGACTTAATTCTCTTTCCTCATCTAGAAATGATTCTACTCATCATACTGGGAAACTATCCTTTTTTTTCACTTTCAGAAGGAAACTTAGAGCTGGGGGGTATAACTCAGTGGTAGATCTCTTGCCTGCCACGTCTAAGGCTTTAGGTTTGACCTCCACACCATACAAATAAAATTTTAAATCTAAATAAGTAGTCCCCCACTGGTACACCTCACAGAACTAGAGAAAACATTCCTAAAATTCATTTGGAAACAGAAGAAACATACAATAGCAAAAAAAATTTTGAGCAGCAAAGACAAGTTGGGGACACCACAATCCCTGATTTGAAACTATACTACAAAGCTACTCTGCTAAAATCAGCATGGTACTGGCAAAAAATGAAAAAAACAGACCTGAGGATCAGTGGAACAGATTAGAAGAAATGCCCACAACTCCAAACACACTCATCTTTGACAAAGCAGCCAAATATGTTCACTGCAAGAAAGATAGCCTCTTTAATAAATGGTGATGGAAAAACTGGCTCTCTACATGCTGAAGATTAAAACTAGTTCCATGTCTGTCACCATGCACTAAACTAAAGTCAAAATTGATCAAAGCTTGCATATAGCAAAGGAAAAAAAGCAATAGAATGGAAAAGCAGCCTATGAAGTTACTAGCAAAAAACCCAATTACCTGACCAAAACTTGGCAAAGGACTTAAAAAGACATTTCTCCAAAGAAAACATACAAATGACCATTAGACAAAAATGCACATCATTACCAATCATGGCAAATGTAATCAAAGTCACAAGAATATATTATCTCACACCTGTTAGGATAGCTACTACCAATAACAAAAACAAAAGATAATGTTTTAGTTACTTTCTCATTGTTGGGAGAACATACCTGATACCCACAAATTAAAGGAGGAAAGTTTTATTTTAGCTCACAATTTGGAGAGGTTTCAGTCCATAGTCAGCTGGCTGACTGCAAGGCAGAGTAGTATGGTAGAGGGGTACAGCAGAGGAGAAACAGTTCCCTTTATATTCTACCCAGGCTAGAAGCCTATTTGTTGATACCACCCACATCCAGGGTAGGGCTTCTTCAGTAATATCATCACCCACAGCTATGCTAAACCAATCAGCGGGCTAATTCAGTTATCACATACCCATAACCCATTGTCACACACCCATGATCTGGCCATCTCCTAAAAACCCCACCTATGAAGGAACATCTAGATATAAGCCATAACAGATAACAAATATTGTTCAGGACATGGGCAAACTGAAACTCTAGTACACTGTTGATGGAAATGTGAAGTGATATAGCTGACAAAAAACATTATAAAGAGTCCTCAAAAAATTTCCAACAAAACTACCTCATAATCAAGCAATGCCCCTTTTGAATATATGTCCTCTAAAGGCAATAGATTAGTTGATCTAGTAGAGGAAATTTCAGCCCAATATTCAGGCTGGCAAGAATACTGCTAGGTGCTTTAGACCACATTTATCATGAGAACTGGGAGCCAACATTAGGGTGGAAAAATTTGAAGCTATTTTTTTTTTCATTTTGGTCAGAAAAGAAGTGCCTGTAAGGCTGGAGCCAAGAGAGCTGTACTTGCTAAAAGACTAGCACTGTTAAAAAGAAACAAAGTACTTTGTATCTGGACAAGAAGATGCTCTGAGGGTATCAGAGGAATCAGAAAGACCAACCTACCGTAGGCTTAAGAGTATAAAAGTGAAAACTCCTTTAAAAACCTGCTTTGAGAAGTAAGACTTAGGGTTCCTTGCTAACTCATGGCTGCCTAGAAAAGCAGCCTTCCAGACACTTAGAGGTAATTACAATCATTCTCCATGGAGGTCTGGCTACTGCTTCAGCTGCCTGCAGATCTTGGTATCATCTATGTGATACCAGTTTTGCAGGCATGCAAAATGCATAAGCTGCGGGATCAAAGAGGCTTCCAACCACATTTCAGAGGAAGGCCACAGAAGGCAAGAAATGTGCGATACATGAACAGTTCCTTCCAGGAGCTCCAGAAAGGGCAACTGGTGAAGCTGCAGAAATGAAACCAGGAAATGTGGAACACCTGCCAACTGCAGGTACCACCTCCTGAACACACCCAAGAAAGAGGCCATTGCTGAGCATGGTGGTACATGCCTGTAATCCCAGCACTCAGAAGGCTGAGTCAGGAGGATGGACACAGCAGGTTCAAGGCCAGCCTGAGTCCCACAGTGAGTTCAAGGCCGGTGTGAACTACAGAGGGAGTGAGGGGATGTCACGTGGGCTACAATTGGCAAGGTCATAAGGTAAAACAATGCTGCAGCTGTTGAGAGTCTGAGGGGGGCATTGCTGTGTTTTTGGTTGTACATACAGTAATTACATTAGGCGGAGGTATGATTAAAGACTCCTGTTTCAGAGACTGTTCAGAAAATGTCCCTAAACACAAAATCTAAGATGTTCTGTGATGTTAGCTTCTACACATTCACCAGAGAAAATAAAAATGATGGCTACTTCACACTATTGTACTACTGCTGCTTCCATAACCATTTTCTGTGTGTGTGTGTGTGTGTGTGTGTGTGTGTGTGCCTCAGGTGAATATCTAAGAATAATTTTATCCTCTCTCAAACTCAATTTACTAGCTCCCTCTGCTGACCCAATCTGAAGAATGATACTGTTTGAATTCCTTGCAAATTTTGAAATTTGAAATTACACTTTTGGAGTAGAAGACCACAGACTTAAATTTACTCATGTAAACTATTTTGTCCTTTTCAGCAGCTCCTGTGATGATTCAAGAGATTAACATAACGGTCAGGGCTTGAATAAGCATTTCTCCAAAGGCGACACACAAATGCCCACCAGGCAAAAGCACACATCATCACCAATCATAGCAAAAGTAATTGAAGTCAAATATAATCAAAATCAAGGATGTACCACTCACACCTGTTAGGATAGCTATTATCTATAAGGAAAACAAAAGGTAACAGTATTGGCCAGTACACAAGCAAATTGAAACTCCTGTACACTGTTGGTGGGAATGTAAAATGATATGGCCAACATGAGAAACATGGCAAAGAGTCCTCAAAAAATTTCAAATCGAACTAGCATATGATCTAGGATCCCTCTTTTGAGTACATATACAAAAGAATTTAAGTCAGAGTCTCAAAGGCATATCTTAATTCCCATATTCAGTGTAGCATTATCACAAATCATCCTAAATGCCTGTCAGTAAATGAAAAGAAATAATGGATAAAGAAAATGTGGAATTAACATACAACGGAATATTACTCATCCTTACAAAAGAAGGAAAACCTTCTCTGTTCAATCACATGGGTAAACCTGTAGGACGTTATGCTAAATGACATAAACCAGTCTCAGAAGAACAAATACTGCATGAGTCTACTCACACAAAGTATCTAAAATAGTCAAATTCATAAAAATAGAAAGAAGAGTGGTAGTTGCCAGAGACTGAGGGTAGTTTGTTTATTTTTTGGTTTTTGGTTGCTTTGGAAACTAGGTCTTGCCATGCAGTTCAGGTTGGCCTTAAAATCACTATGCAGCATAGGCTGGCCTTGGACTCACAGCAATCCTCCTGCCTCAGCTTCCCAAGTGCTGGGATTACAGGTGTGCACCACCACACTCAGGTGATGGGGAATTTTCATACAATGGGTGTAAAGTTTCGATTTTGCAAATAAAAAAGGTCAAAGGATTGCTGTACAATGTAGTGCCTAGAGTTAATAATGCTGTGTTGTGTACTTAAAAATTTAAGATAGTAGAGTTCATGTTATGTGTTCTTACACATACGCATGCACGCACACACATGGAGAATAAGGGTGCCTTTGGAGATGATGGACACGCCTGTTACCTTCACTGTGGTAATAGTTTCACTATCACCAGTTTCACTATTACCACACTTCAAATTGCATCCACACATCAAATTGTATATAGTAAATTCATACAGTTTTTTGTATATCAACTATACTTCCATAAAGTTACTTTTTAAAAACATAATGGAGTCATAATTATTTAACAACTGGCTCAGAGTAGGGGAAGCCAATTGTACAGTTTGTCAGTTTCCATTTTGTAAATATTCCCCCCAGCAGCAGGCATGGTGACACATTCCTGCAGCCCCAGCACTCTGAAAAGTGGTGGAAGGAGGGTCACAAGTTTGAACCTAAATTAGCAACTTAGTGAGACCTTGTCTTAAGATTTAAAAAAACTAAAAAGGAGCTGAGATGTAGCTTACAGGGAAGCCTGGTGTTCAATCTCCAGTACCATCATCACCACCCAAAAAATGTCCCCCACTTTCAGTGTTTGTGATATTACTGAACTCAGAGTTGGAAGAGATGAACCCATTCTCTCTGTACAAGTCAGCTCCACCACACCGCCACAACATAGAAGAGACCATCGGGGAAATTTGAAAGTAAAGTTTCACTTTGATTGCACTATTAAACTTTTATGGACTTTCTTAGATGTTGTAATGCTACAGTGCTTTTGTGACCGTGTGTCTTTTCTTGCCTGATCCTTGCTGAAATCAGGATGGCACCCTGAAGTTTGTAGGTTACTGTAAATGTTTAGCAAAAGGAAACGTGTAGGGACAGAGGAGAAAAAGAGAAGGTATCAAGAGCTTACTAGATGGCAACTTGTGTTACTACAGCATTAAGAATATGAGTGAGGGATACATCAGCGTTCACTGATGAAAAACCTAACCCTTTGGTCTTCTGTAGCCAAAACAGTTTTCAAAAGAAAAACAGTAATTCGTTACCATCAACAGGTTTCACGCTAAAGCTGGATTAGCAAGTTCTATTGCAAGTGTCTAAATCCTGGTGATACTGGGCTCAAGCTCTCAAACTGCAACGTTCACGTACCTGAAGAGGCAGAACTGTTTTTTCTGGTCACATCTGAGCCACTTCCTTCATTTCTGTCACGTTTGCATTTCTGACTCCTGGCTCAGAAACTGTTCAGTGAACCATGCTGGAAAACGTTCCTGAACATAAAACCTGAGATGGCCTGCTGTGTTAGCTTCTGAGAGTTAGTGGAAAAAAATAAAAACGATGGCTACTTAATATTATTTTACCATTGCTGCTTCTTTTTATGCCTCAGGTGAATGTCTAATAATTTTATTCTTTCTCAAATATACCAGCTCCTTCTGCCTATTCAATCTGAAGGATGATACTGCTTGAATTTCTTATAAATCTTGAATTTTAAAGTCACAGTTTTGGAATAGAAAACCTCCAGCATGGAAGAACTAGATTATCTACACTACTTTCTCTTTTGTGACAGCTCCTTGATGATTCAAGGCCAATATAACAGGCACAGCCCACCTCATCGGGAGACCTGTGCTTTGGCGCCCTCTAAAGGCCACAATGACAAAAGCACTACTTGTCACGGGTTGGACTCTGACGTTTAAGGGGGTGGAGAGAAAGGGCAGCAGTTACTTCTTCCCAATCAGGAAGCTGTATTCTAAACTCGTCACCAGCCCTGCCCCGAGATCGCGGAAGTATCAAATTCAGGCTGATACACAGCTATTTTTCTTTAGAGAGCATACTTCTCACTGTCACCTGCGTGCAGGAGAAACGAGTGGTTTTGCTTTTAAACTGAAAGCACTTTGACCAAAATCAGTATTCTGTTTATTTTTCTTTCAAACCCAGGAATTTAGATTTCAAACTTTTTTTTTTCAAAGGCAAACACTACCTTTGGCTTTTCGGCTCTGAGAAGTAAGTTCAAGTATCTGCTCTATGCTAACAAGGTAAGTGTCCTGCGCATTTTATACGGCTGAAATGTTTCCAGAAAATGCTTTTGCAGAGGATGAATGTTATCTCCCTGGAGTGTAAATTCTTTGAAAAGGAACGTGATTCTTTTCTGGATCTCCTTGATAAGGGTAAAAACAACAGTCAAGGAAAGGGTTGAGAAGAATGGGAAATTGTCAGAGAATAAAGTTACCTTCATAGGAAAGAAAGAGGACCTTGGGTATAACGGAATAACAGAATGGTCGTTCACTGATTCTGCATTCACTTCTGATTTCATTTTATGAATGAAATAGTACCAGGCATTGGGAAAACCAAAATACTCCACAGGTAGTGTGATAGGAAATACTGTAACAAAATAAGAGCATTAGTGGGGTAATGATAAGAAACATTAACTAACTAAGGTCCAAACTCAAATCATAATTGATTACTCTATATGATTTGCAAATCATCAATGTCTTTCTGGGTCTCAAAAATGATTGCTAAAAAAAAAATGATTGCTAATCAGTTTGGTAAGGGAGGGGGTCCCTGATGTAAAAAGGGGTGTGATGGCAGGCAGGCAGGCAGCTGGGGAGGCTGTGTCAGGAAGGGCAGGATTCAAGCCCACCCTGGGCAATTAAGCAACTTGGCAAGACTTTGTCTCAGATTAGATAGATAGATAGATGGATAGATAGCTAAACTCCACTACTGGGGGAAAAAAGAGTAAAAGGATCAAGCTCATCAGTACTGCCTTCTGCCAAGGGACTAGATATAAGTAAACCTTAAGTAACAAAGTACTTTGCTATTTGCAGCACACTTTATAGTTTTCAAAGAGCTTGCACCCACCCTGCATGCTCCATACTCTTCGAAACTATGGTAGTCCCTCCCACCTTCGAATTCATGGTTTCAATTTGTTGTGTTTCTTTGGCATCAATTGCTTGTTATTCGGATCCAAAAACACACTTTTCAAGCAAGAAAGAGAAGAAACAGAAACTTTAACTCTCTATTTTATAAATGTGGCAAAAAGTAGCACAGAGAAATGAAGAATTTTGCCCGAGTCTACAGAGCGCTTTAGAGAAGCAGAACAGAGGACTCAGCACTCCCCACTTGCAGTTTGCTCACAGCCTTTCCTTCCTGAGTTAAAGCACATTTTAGTATGGTTGCTTTCATTCAGAAAGTCATGGACTCTAAGTATGGATTGGTTTTAAAAGGTGCAAATTCCCAGTTTGTCTCTACTGCCTGTATAGTCCCTTGTTTTTAAAAAGCCAAGGTGTTTCGTCTCAGTCCCTTTTTATTCCAACAGCCCACTCCAAACAGGGCCTAACAGAGCTGCAATTCATGCTGGGTCATAGGTCGTAGCCTGTGTGCTTCGCGTGTCAGTCTCACTCTATACAGCAGCATTCTTAGGGAATGTCACTGTCTCTTTTTTTTATTACTTTTGTTCAGTAGCTAAGTCTTAGTTATCTTGGGAGTTCACTTAGAGGTACCCAGCACACATCTGTTGCATGAATTTGTTTCCTGCAAGCCCATTCAGTTCACCATATGTCTCATTTTACCAATGCAGTTAGCACCCATTTATTTTATGTCATTACAAAGACAGAGAACAGCAGAGATCTGCCAATTCCATACCTTCATTTAGTGGTTAGAATTTCAAGTGTTCTTATTGGAGGAGGCTATTTTTTTCTGGGTAGACACTGGCTAGACCTCCTGTTTCTCAGCTCAAGAAAACCCACAGGTACCTTGCCTATATGTCTCCAAACTTGCTGATAAATTTTATTAGTATGATCAGTTTTATTTTAGGGAAAAGAAAAAGAAAGAGGGGGACAACCAGAAAGCTAGAAAATAAAGACTGAATCAGTATTGTGTATAAATAATGTCATCTAGTTTTATACTCACACAATCCTTTAACATAGATATTTTTCTCCTATTACAAATAATGTTTCTAAGGCTTTCAGTAGTTTTCTCAGGGTCATAGAACTAGTCAGTAGCAGACACAAAGTTCAAATCCAGTTCTGATGACTCTGCAGCTCATTCTCCTTCCAGAATACCTAACTCTAAAATAAAAGGACTCCCCAAAAAACTAAAAAGAAGAGGTATAAACTTGGCAACTGATAATGAGTCAGTGTGACCATCTCATCCTTATAAATCACAGAATAGTCAATAATTTTGGAGCAGGCAGCCCTAGAAAATAACTCTTGATTCTCAGTGTAAGTCCATGAATCTGCCCCAGAACAGTTGAGTCTAAGGGGGATCAGAGAGATCAAAAGTCCTCCTTGCTCTCTGTAGTCAGTAAATCCTCTTCGCTTCTGTCCCTGGAACTTCTGATATGATTAGGAGGACAGCTGTAAAGTCATAGGGACAGACTTCCAAATGTGCAGCGGACAACCTGAGCTAAGACTTAATGGCGGGAAGCCCACAGCATCTCAGGCTCTTGAGCAAACAACAGAATCACATCCTGGCGCCAGATCCAGAACCTCACATTCAAGGCAGACTCTGCCTCCCTTAGCAATGCAGCCTTCAGTTACTCAGTTACAATGAATGAGGAAGGGCCAGGAGTTTGGCTCAGCGGCTTAAGTGCCTGTCTGGCAGGTATGAGTTTGTGAGTTCAACCCCTGATGCCATCAAAAAAAAAAAAAAAAAGAATAATACAATGAATGAGGATGCTGTTTGCCCACTTGCTGGTGCAAGACGATCAGTAAATGCTTGCTTTCTTGGTTCCCTGAGGCAAATGCCAGTATAATAAGGTGACACATAACTACAGAAATCACATGGGGGTTAAACAGCTACATCTCTCCTCGAAAAGTACTATATCTTTAAATGCAAAGTCAAATGATTTAAATATATTTTCTGACACAAATACTCTGAGGCCAACTATTGTTCGTGTGTTTTCTGAATTGGGCAAGAATATGGGGAAAATAGCACTTACAACTAAATCCACCTGACATATCGAAAGTCCCAGCGTGCTGTAAACCTGACTTACTGAAATTAAATGAGTATATCTTCTGATCAGGCAGATGCTATACTGAGACTTGGGGAAGTCTAAATTATAAATTTTTTAAAAATAAAACTGGCTCTTAGTTTCCCTAATGCCATACTTCCTCCATTGCCCCCTGACAAGTACAGGCAGCGTCATTTCCATTTGACCTTTGCTTGGCTCCAGAATGTCCATGTGACTTTCCTTGGAGACTCTGTTTTGATCAGTTAACCTTTGCTCTGCACAAAGTTAAGAACACAACCCCGCATGGCAGGTAATGTCCTTGCTGTACAGCAGGACCTGGCCATGGTCAGTTATTATTTAGGAGTGTGGATGTGTTTCATACAAACTAACATTTTTACTGACTTCAATTCCTAGAATGCAGAGGGACAAAATGATAGGAAAAGGACCCCCTAATACTGAGGGGACTTTTATAGGTAAATGGAGGCAACTTGAGACTATACTCATAAGTGAAATAAATCAGACTCACATTTGTAAATATCGTATTGTCTCCCTAGTGAAAAAAATAATAATAAAAAAAACTGAAAGAGAAATAAGATCCAAAATGTACAATAGATATTGTAATAATGAAAGGGAAAGAAAGTGCTCAAAATTAAAGAACAGCTGGGATAGGGGAAAGGAGAAATGGAAGAAAAGAAAAGATTATATATATGTAGGTATACACATATAACTGTACATATGTATTAGTGTGTAAGATAGATAACTATACTACTAATTCTCTGTTAGTTCATCAGACAGAATAGTTTGTGTTATCATTGTTTGATTGTCTGATCATTTTTTATACCTAGATCTCATAACTTGAACAACTGCTTCTAAGATAACAATATGCAATATGTTAACTAGTGTTGATTTCTTTTTATTTTTATTTTTTTGAAATTCTGCATTACTTCTATCCTTTTTTCTGTTTTGCTTTTTAAAAAAAAGAAAAATACTGAGAGGAATCTATCCCCAAGGGCTTAAGGTACTCGCTGCGGTGGATGATAATAATAATTGCTACATTTAAGTGAGCACTTACTACATAGCAAACACACTTCTAAAATTCCTCCAACATATATGAGTCATTTAGTCTTCACAACTAATCCTTTAAAAATGTATAATTATCATGGTCATTATTACTATGATTATCATCATCCCCATTTTACTGGAGAGAAAAACAAGGCATAGAGAAGATAAACAGCTAGTTCACAGTTACAGAGCCAATAGGTCACAAATAGGTCACAAAGCCAGTACTTAAAACAGTTTGATTTCAAAACCTGCAATTTTTTTTAGCAAAAATGTGATTCAGCCTCCACTCAAAGATGAAAGAAGAATGTTTCTAGCACTGCCTAGGCCAATGCCTGTGTCCAAGGCCCTGTTCCAAGCTTGTTATATAAAGAAGTGCTGCTTGACCTTCCTCTCACAGAGCATCCCATGGCCAAGAGAGTTGCAGTGATTGGAGCCGGGGTGAGCGGCCTGTCCGCCATCAAATGCTGCTTGGATGAGGACCTGGAACCCACCTGCTTTGAGAGAAGCGATGACTTCGGGGGACTATGGAAGTTCGCTGTGCGTGCCTTACCTGC
>RJWM01044470.1:0-13263 GCA_004363535.1 Dasyprocta punctata | reverse complement strand
CTGTGGAGCAGTAATGCCGAAAAGCACACCCCACTAACTCATCCCAAGAAAATATTTGGTTAATGCATACTTAGCCTGAGATGGACTTGGCTCGGGCAAATGCAACAGTGAGCTGGCAGAAAGACATGTCTCCACCCCTCTGTTGATTGCTGTAGGCAAGCCTGAGGCACAACTCATGCTGCGATTCAGGCCCAAAATCATAAACAGATTCACTCAGGACACTGAGCTTCGCTTTTGTCCCTGACTATGATCAGGGAAACACATCATCTGCCCCACCCAGACTGTGAATTTCTCTGGGGTTTGCTTAGCACTATGCCAGCTAACTTATCTATCACCCTAAGAAACCGAGAGATCCAAAGTGTGCCTCTCCATTTCTCTCAGAAATGGAGAAACTAAAGATTGCAGTTAGGTTTGCTCCATACTGAGCAGGGAGCAAATCTGAAGAAGCTAGGGAAGCTTTCCTGGGCAGTGGTACTAGCGTATATCCACCTCCATTCACTCCTAGGAAGTAATTGGGAAGCAAAACTTATGTTAGGATGCATGCCTCTGTTTGTGGAGCAGATCATTCTCCTTGTGAATGCACACTTCTCACCTGGAGTTCTTCTCAGTCCTAGATAAAGAAAGTTGCCAGCTATTCCCCCAAACAAGGGCTGCCCAGAGGATTCCCCACACTCACCCCTTTAACTGCCAAGACTGAGAAATAAGGCCTGTGGTAAGGGAATGCTGAGAAGCACACAGCACCAACTCATCCCAAGACATTTGCTAAATGCGCACTTATCCTGAACTGGACTTGGCTTGGGCAAATGTAACAGTGACCTGGCAGAAAGACATTATACATCCACGCATTGATTCCTATATGCAAGTCTCAGGCACAACTCATGCTGCAATCCAGGCCCCAAATGTTACCCAGACTCACTCAGGACATTGAGCTTTGCTTCTCCCTAGGGCTATGATTAGGGATACAGGTCACCTACCTCACCCATGCTGTGAATTTCTCTGGGGGTTGCTTAGAATTATGCCAGCTAACTTACCTATGACTCTAAGCAATCAAGTGATCCAAAGTGCACGTCTCCCTATCTCTCAGAAATGGAGAAACTAAAGAGTGCGTTTAGGTTTGCTTCTCCATGCTGAGCAGGGAGCAAACCCAAATGAGCTGTTAAAGCTTCCCTGGGCAGTGGTGTTAGGGTGTACCCCCTTCTCTACACTCCTAGGAGGGAAATGGGAAGCAACACTTATTGTAGGCTACAGGCCTCTGTTTGTGGAGCAGACCATTCTTCTTGTGAATGCACAGTTCTCTCCTGGAGTTTTTCTCAGTGCTAGACAAAGGGAGTCATAGGCTGTTTTCCCAAACCAGGGCTGTACAGAGGATTCCCCGCACTCAGCCCTATAACCACAAAGACTGAGAAATAAAGCCTGTGAAGCAGTAATGCCGACAAGCACACACCACTAACTCATCCCAAGACAACAGGTGGTTGATGCACACTTAGCCTGAGCTGGATTTACCTCGGGCAAATGCAACACTGAAGTGGCAGAACAACATTCATCCATTGATCCATTGATTCCTCTAGGCAAGTCTCAGGCACAGCTCGTTCTTCCCTCCAGGCACCAATTCTTAACCAGATTCATTCAGGACATTGAGCTTCTCTTCTCCCCGTGGCTATGATTAGGGAAAGATGTCACCTGCCCCACTCAGGCTGTGAATTTCTCTAGGGATTGCTTAGCCCTATGCCACCTAACTTACCTATCACCCTAAGCAACTGAGAGATCCAAAGTGTGCCACTCCATTTCTCTGAGAAATAGAGAAACTAAAGAGTGTGATTAGGTTTGCTTCTCTGTGCTGAGCAGGGAGCAAAGCCAATAAGCTGGGGAAGCTTCCCTGGGCAGTGGTACTAGTGTATGGCCCCTTCCATTCAGTCCTATGAAGGAATTGGGTAGCAACACTTATGGTAGGCTTCGGGCTTCTGTTTGTGAAGCAAAGCATTTTCCTTGTGAATGCACACTTCTTCCCAGGAGTTCTTCTCAGTCCTAGACAAAGGGAGTTATAGGCTCTTTCCCCAAACCAGGGTTGCACAGAGGATTCCCAGCACTCAGCCCTTTAACCACAAAGACCGAGTAATAAGGCCTGTGCTCAGGGAATGCCAAGAAGCACACACCACCAACTCATCCCAAGACAACATTTGGTTAATGCACACTTAGGCTGAGCTTGACTGGGCTCAGGTAAATTCAACAGTGAGGTGGCAGAACGACATTCATCCATCCATCCATTTATTCCTATAGTCAAGTCTCAGGCACAACTCATGCTGCAATCCAGGCCCCATTTCTTAAGCAGATTCACTCAGGACATTGAGCTTCCCTCGTCCCTGGGACTAAGATCAGGGAAATACATCACCTCAACAAAACCAGGCAGTAAATTTCTCTGGGGTTTGCTTAAGACTATGGCAGATAAATTACCTATCACCCTAAGAATCCAGAAATCCAAAGCACGCATCTCCATTTCTCTCAGAAATGGAGAAACTAAAGAGTGCGGTTAGGTTTGCTTCTCCATCCTGAGCGGAGAGCAAAGTTGGAGAAGCTGGGGAATATTCCCTAGGCAGTGGTACTAGAATATATCCACCTGCATTCACTCCTAGGATGGACTTGTGAAGCCACACTTATGGTAGGCTTCAGGACTCTGTTTTGTGGAGCAGAGCATTCTCCTTGTGAATGCCCACTTCTTCACTGGAGTTCTTCTCAGTCCTAGATAAAGGAAGTTGCAGGCTGTCACCCCAAACCAGGGCTGCACAGAGGATTCCCGGCACTCAGCCCATTAACTGCAAAGACCGAGAAAAAAGGACTATGCTGCAGTAATGCCGAGAAGTACACATCACCCAGTCATCCCAAGACAATATTTGATTAATGCACACTTAGCCTGAGATGAACTTGGCGGGAAAATGCAGTAGTGAGGTGGGAGAAAGACATTCATCCTTCCACCCATTGATTCCTATAGGCAGGTCTCAGGCATAACTCATGCTGCACTACAGGCCCCAATTATAAGCTGGCTCACTCAGGACATTGAGCTTCACTTCTCACCGGGGCTATATTCAGGGAAACACGTCACCTTCCCCAACCAGGCTGTGAATTTCTCTGGGGGTTGCTTAGCACTATGCCAGCTAACTTACCTATCACCCTAAGCAACTGAGAGGTCCAAAGTGTACTTCTCCATTTCTCTCTGAAATGGAGAAATTAGAGAGTGTGACTAGGTTTGCATCTCCATGCTCAGCAGGGAGGAAAGCCAAATAAGCTGGGGAAGCTTCCCTGAGCAGTGGTGCTGGCATGTACCCACTTCCATTCACTCCTAGGAGGGAATTGGGAAGCAACTCTTATCGTAGGCTTCAGGCCTCTATTGTGGAGCAGACCATTCTCTTTTTGACTGCACACTTCTCCCCTCGAGTTCTCAGTCCTAGCAAAAGGGAGTCACAGGCTGTTCCCCCAAACCGGGGCTGCACAGAGGATTCCTGCACTCAGCCTTTTAACCACAAAGACCGAAAAATAAGGCCTGTGGAGTGGGAATTCTTAGAATCACACACTACCAACTCATCCCAAGACAACATTTGGTTAATGCACACTTAGCCTGTCCTGGACTTGGCTAGGGCAAATGCAACAGTGATCTGACATAAAAACATTAATCCAACCATCCATTCATTCCTATAGGCACAACTCATGCTGCAATCTAGGCCCCAAAACTTAAGATTCACTCAGGACATTGAGCTTCACTTCTCTCCAGGGTTATGATGATGGAAACATGTCACCAGCCCCACCCAGGCATTGAATTTCTCTAGGGGTTGCTTAGCATTATGCAAACTAACTTACCTATCACCCTAAGCAATCGAGAGATCCAACATGTGCCTCTCAGTTTCTCTCAGAAACGGAGAAACTACAGAGGGTGTTTCGGTTTACTTTTCTGTCCTGAGCGGCAAGCAAAGCCAAAGACACTGGGGAAGCTTCCCTGGCTAGTGGTACTAGTGTATATCCCCCTTCATTCACTTCTAGGATGGAATGGGAAAGCCACACTTATGGTAGGCTTCAGGCATCTTTTTGTGGAGCAGACTATTCTTGTTGTGAATACACACTTCTCCTCTGGGGTTTTTCTCAATCCTAGACAAAGGGAGATGAGGACTGTTCAACCAAAGCAGGGCTACACAGAGGATATCCCGCACTCAACCCTTTAACCATAAAGACCGAGAAATAAGGCCTGTGGAGTGGTAATGCCAAGAAGCACACACCACCAACTCATCCCATGACAACATTTGGCTAATGCACAATTAGCCTGAGCTGGACTTGGCTACGGTAAATGCAACAGTGAGGTGGCAGAACGACATTCATCCATTCATACACTGATTCCTATACGCAAGTCTCAGGCACAGCTCATGGTGCAATCCAAGCACTAAATGATAAGCAGATTTACTCAGGATTTTGAGCTTCACTTCTCCCCCTGACTATGATCAGGGAAACACATCACCTTCCCCATCCAGGCTGTGAATTTCTCTGGGGGTTGCTTAGCACTATGCCAACTAAATTACCTATCTCCCTAAGCAACCAAGAGATGCAAAGTGCGCCTCTCCGTTTCTCTCAGAAACGGAGATACTAAAGAGTGCACTTACGTTTGCTTCTCCGTGGTGAGCAGGGAGCAAAGCCTAAGAAGCTGGGGAAGCTTCCTGGGGTGGTGGTGCTAATGTTTACCCCTTCCATTAACTCTTAGAATGGATTTAGAAAGCAATTCTTATGGTAGGCTTCTGGCTTCTGTTGGTGGAGCAGACCATTCTCCTTTTGAATGCACACTTGTCTCCTGGAGTTTTTCTCAGTCCTAGACAAAGGGAGTTGCAGGTTCTTTCGCCAAACCAGGGCTGCACAGAGGATTCCTGCACTCAGGCTTTTAACCACAAACACTGAGAAATAAGACCTGTGGAAAGGGAATGCTGAGAAGCACACACCAACAGCTCATCCCAAGACAACATTTGGTTAATGCACAGAGTCTGAGCTGGATTTGGCTTGGGCAAATGCAACAGTGAGGTGACAGAACAACATCCACCCATCCATTCATTGATTCCTATAGGCAAGTCTCAGGCAAAACTCATACCGCAATCCAGACACCAAAACTTAAGCAGATTCATTCAGCACATTGAGTTTTGCTTCTCCCCGACTATGATCAGAGAAAAATATCACCTGCCACACACAGGCCGTGAATTTCTCTGGTGGTTGCTTAGCACTATGCTAGCTAACTTACCTATCATGCTAAGCAACTGAGAGATCCAAAGTGTGCCTCTCCGTTTCTCTTAGAAAGGGAGAAACTAAAGAGTGCAGTTAGGTTTTCTTCTAAGTGCTAAGCAGGGAGTAAAGAAGGTGGGGAAGCTTCCCTGGGCAGTGGTACTAGTATATAGCCCCTTCTGTTCACTGCTAGGAGGGAATTGGGAAACAACACTTATGGTAGGCTTCAGGCATGTGTGTAGAGCAGAGCTTTCTCCTTGTGAATGCACACTTCTCCCCTGGAGTTCTTCTCAGTCCTTGACAAAGGGAGCTGCAAGTTGTTCCCCCAAACCATGGCTGCACAGAGAATTCCTGCACTGAGACCTTTAACCACCAAGATGGAGAAATACGGCATGTGGATTGGGAATTCTGAGAAGCACACACCACCAACTGATCCCAAGACAACATTTTGTTTATGCGCACTTGGCCTGAGCTAACTTGGCTCGGGGAAATGAAACAGTGAGCTGGCAGAATGACATTCCTTCATACATCCATTGATTCCCATAAGCAAGTATCAGGCACAACTCATGCTGCATTCCTGGCCCTAATTCTTAAGTAGATTCCCTCAGGACACTGAGCTTCGCTTCTCCCTGGGGCTATGATCAGGTAAACACATCACCTGCCACACCAAGGCTGTGAATTTCTCTTGAGGTTCCCTAGCACTATGCTAGCTAACTTACTATCACCCTAATCAACCGAGAGATTCAAAGTGCACCTCTCTGTTTCTCTCAGAAACAGAGAAACTAAAGAGTGCGGTTAGGTTTGCTTTTCTGTGCAGAGCTGGGAGCAAAGCCAAACAAGCTGGGAAAGTTTCTCTGGGCAGTAGTGCTAGCATGTACCCCCTTCCTTTCACTCCTAGTATGGAATTGGGAAGCCACACTTATGGTAGGCTTGAGGCCTCTCTTTGTGGAGCAGACCATTCTTCTTCTGAATGTACACTTCTCCACTGGATTTCTACTCAGTCCTAGACAAAGGGAGTTGCAGGATGTTCCTCCAAACCAGGGCGACACAGAGGAGTCCCCAAACTCAGACCTTTAACCGCAAAGACCGAGAAACAAGGCCTGTGGAGCGGTAATGCCGAGAAGCACAAACCACCAACTCATCCCAAGACGACATTTGCTTAATGCACCCTTAGCCTGAGCTGGACATGGCTCGGGCAGATGCAACAGTGAGGTGGCAGAACGACATTCATCCATCCATCCATTGATTCCTATAGGCAAGACTCAGGCACAACTCATGGTGCAATCCAGGCCCCAATTCTTAAGCAGATTGACTCAGGACATTGAGCTTCACTTCTCCCCTGACTATGATCAGGGAAACACATCACCTGCATCACCCAGACTGTGAATTTCTTTGGGAGGTACTTAGCACTATGCCAGCTAACTTACAGCTCTCTGTTGCTTAGTGTAATAGGTAACTTATCTGGCAAAATGCTAAGCAGCCCCCAAAGACATTTACATCCAACGTGAGGAGTTGACATGTTTCCCTGATCATAGCCCCAGGGAGAAGCAAAGCTCAATATCCTGAGTGAATCAGTCTAAGAATTGGGGCCCAGATTGCAGCATAAATTGTGCCTGAGACTTACCTATAGGAATCAATAGATGGATGGATGAATGTCGTTCTGCCACCTCTCTGTTGCTTTTACCCAAGCCAAATCCAGCTCAGGCTTAGTGTGCATTAACGACATGTTGTCTTGGGATGAGTTGGTGGTGTGTGTTTCTCAGCATTCCCTGTCCATAGGCCTTAATTCTCAGTCTTTGTGGTTAAAGGGCTGAGTCCAGGGAATCCTCCATGCAACACTGGTTTATGGAAACTGTGTGCAACTCCCTTTGTTTAGAACTGAGAAAAACTCCAGGAGAGAAGTGTGCATTCACTAGGAGAATGGTCTCCTCTGCAAACAGAGGCCTGAAGCTTACCACAAGAGTTGCTTAGCAATTCCATCCTAGGAGAGAAAGGAATGTGGTACCCGCTAACACCAATGCCCAGGGAAGCTTCCCAGCTTATTTGGCTTTGCTCCCTGCTCAGCACAGAGAAGCAATCCTAACCACCTTCTTTAGTTTCTCCATTTCCCAGAGAAATGGAGAGGCACACTTTGGATCTCATGGTTGTTTAGGGTGATTGGTAAGTTAGCTGGCATTGTGCTACACAGCCCCGATGGCAATTCACAGCCAGGGTGGGGTAAGTGATATGTTTCCCTGATCACAGCCCCAGAGAGAAGTGAAGATCAATGTCCTGTGTGAATTCGCTTTAGAATTGGGGCCTGGATTGCAGCCTGAGTTGTGCCTGAGACTTGCCTATAGGAATCAATGATTGGATGAATGAATGTCTTTCTGCCAGCTCACTGTTGCATTTGCTCAAGTCAAGTCAGGTCAGGCTAAGTGTGCATTAGCAAATTTTGTCTTGTGATGAGTTGGTGGTGTGTGCTTCTTGGGATTCCCTGTCCACAGGCCTGATTTCTCGGTTTTTGTGGTTGAAGGGCTGAGTGCAGGAATCCTCTGTGCAATCCTGGTTTGGGGGGACAGCCTGCAACTCCCTTTGTCTACGACTGAGAAGAATGCCAGGGGAGAAGTGTTCATTCAAAAGGAGAATGCTCTGCTCCAAAAACAGAGGCCTGAAACTTCCCATAAGTGTTGTTTCCCAATTCCCTCCTAGGAGTGAATACAAGGGGCTCTACGCTAGTACAACTGTCTGGGGAGCCTTCCCCAACTTCCTTGGCTTTCCTCCACTCTCAGAATGGAGAAGCAAACCTAACCGCACTCTTCAGTTTCTCCGTTTCAGAGAAACAGAGAGATGCACTTTGCATCTCTTGGTTGCTTAGGGTGATAGGTAACTTAGCATAGTGCTATGCAACCCCCAGAGAATTTCACATCCTGGGGGTGCAAGTGATTTGTTTCCCTGATCATAGTCAGGGGAGAAGTGAAGCTCAATGTCCTGAGTGAATCTGCTCAAGATTTGGGGCCTGGCTTGCAGCATGAGTTGTGCCTGAGACTTGCGTATAGTAATTAATGGATGGATAGATGAATGTTGTTCTGCCACCTCACTGTTGCATTTACCTGAGCCAAGTCCAGCTCTACCTAAGTGTGCGTTAACAAAATGTTATCTTGGCATGAGTTGGTGGTGTGTGCTTCTCGGCATTCCCGGTCCACAGGCCAATTTTCTCGGTCTTTTTGGTTAAAGGACTGAGGGGATTGAATCCTCTGTGCAGCCCTGGTGCGGGGCAACAGCCTGCAACTCCCTTTGTCTAGGACCGAGAAGAACTCCATGGGAGAAGTGTGCATTCACAAGGAGAATGGTCTGTTCCACAAACAGAGACTTGAAGCCTACCATAAGTGTTGCTTCTCAATTCCCTCCTAGGTGTGAATGGAGGGGAATATATGCTAGTACCCCTCCCCAGGGTAGCTTCCCCTGCTTCTTCAGATTTACTACCTGCTCAGCACAGAGAAACAAATCTAAGTGCACTGTTTAGTTTCTGTGTTTCTGAGAGAAACGGCTAGGCTCAATTTGGATCTCTAGATTGCTTAGGGTGATAGATAAGTTAGCCATCATAGGGCTAAAAATTCACCGCCTGGGTGGGCAGGTGATGTCTTTCCATGATCATAGCCCTGGGGAGAAGCACAGCTTGATGTCCTCAGTGAATCTTCTTAAGATTTGGGCCCTGGATTGCAGCATGAGTTTTGCCTGAGATTTGCCTATAGATATCAAAGGATGGATGGATGAATGTCTTTCTGCCAGCTCACTGATGCATTTGCCTGAGCCATGTCCAGCTCAGGTTAAGTATGCATTAACCAAATGGGGTCTTGGAGTGAGTTGCTGTTGTGTGCTTCTCGAATTCCTGGTCCACAGGCCTTATTTCTCTGCCTTTGCAGTTAACCGACTGACTGCAGGAATCCTCTGTGCAGCCGTGGTTTGGGGAAACAGCCTGCAACTCCCTTTGCATGGGACTGAGAAGAACTCCAGGAGAGAAGTGTGCATTCACAAGGAGAATGGTCTGCTCCACAAACACAGGCCTGAAGCCTACCATAAGTGTGGCTTCCCAATTCCATCATAGGTGTGAATGGAGGGGGATATTCACTAGTACCACTGCCCAGGGAAGCTTCCCCAGCTTCTTCGTATTTGCTCCCACTCAGGATGGAGAAACAAACCTAACTGCACTCTTTAGTTTCTCTGTTTCTGAGAGAAATGGAGAGGTGCACTTTGGAACTCTCAGTTGCTTAGGGTGATAGATGCTAGCTGGAATAGTTCTAAGCAACCCCCAGAGAAACTCACAGCTTGGGAGAAGCAGGTAATGTGCTTCCCTGAACATATCCCCGGGAAGAAGCAAAGTTCAACGACCTCAGTGAATCTGCTTAAGAATGGGGCCTTGGATTGCAGCATGAGCTGTGCCTGAGACTTTCCTATAAGAATCAATGGATCGATGGATGAATGTCATTCTGCCACCTCAGTGTTGCATTTACCTGAGCCAAGTCCAGCTCAGGCTGTTTGCATTAACCAAATGTTCTTTTGGGATGAGCTGATGGTTTGTGCTTCTTGGAATTCCCGGTCCACAGGCCTTATTTCTCGGTCTTTGAGGTTAAAGGACTGAGTGCAGGAATCTTCTGTGCACCCCTGGTTTGTGGGAACAGCCTGCAACTCCCTTTGTCTAAGATTGAGAACTCCTGGGGAGAAGTGTGCATTCACATGCAGAATGGCCTGCACCACAAACAGAGGCCTGAAGCCTACAATCACATTTGCTTCCCAATTCACTCCTAGGAGTGAATGGAAGTGGGTATACTCTAACACCACTGCCCAGCAAAGCTTCCCCAGCTTCTTTGGCTTTGCTCCCTGCTCCACAAGGAGAGACAAACCTAACCGCACTCTTTAGTTTCTCTGTTTTGGAAAGAAGTGGAGAGGCGCATTTTGGATCTGTCGGTTGCTTTGGGTGATAGGTAAGTTAGCTCGTATAGTGCTAAGCAACCCCAGAGAAATTCACAGCCTCGGTGGAACAGGTGATGTGTTTCCCTGATCACGGTCAGGGGCAGAAGTGAAGCTAAATGTCCTGAGTGAATCTGCTTAAGATTTGGGGTCTGGATTACAGCATGAGTTGTACCTGAAACTTGCCTTTAGGAATCAATGGCTGGCTGGCACAGTTGTTGCTCTGAACTCCTTGAAGCTAGACTCAGGGTCGGGGTGGCATCATACTCTGGGGTACACTCTGCCCAGCTCTCTGGGACCAGAAGGCCTTGGCCCCCTCCCAGTTATGGTGGAGGCTCCACCTACACACCCCAGGAGGCCACCCTCACTGGCTGCACACAGGATCCGGCTCTACCAGGTCCCGTGACTCAGCAGGACCCAAGACTCAATGCCAGACTCAGGAGAATGCCCAGCCAGCCTTGCAGGACACAGAGGTATGCAGCCCAGCCCAGCTCAGCCCAGGACCCTAGCACTGCTCATCAGGGACTGACCAATATAGCTGCAGAGTCTTGGAGAGCTTGGGCTGCCCCTACCAGAGTGCAGAGCACGTGCGAGCTCCATACTTCAGTGGAGCGGCTTGTTCTTGCCACATCATAGAGCTCGCGGGCCCCCACCCAGCTGGGACCAAGGCCTCTGCACTGTAGGCCTGGGACTCTCCCAGTCTTGCCCTGGCACAGTTGTTGTTCTGAACTCCTTGCAGCTAGACTCAGGGTCTGGGTGGCATCATACTCTGGGGTACACTCTGCCTAGCTCCCTGGGACCAGGAGGCCTCAGCCCCCACCAGGGAAAGCGGAGGCTCCACCCACACACCCTGGGAGGCCGCCCTCACTTGCTGCACACAAAGTCCAGCTCTACTGGTTCCCGCGGCTCAGTGTGACCCAACAGGGGAACACCCAGTCAGCCTCGCAGGACACAGAGCCACATAGGCTCTAGAAGAAAATGACAAAACGAAAGACCAAGAGGCAGTCTGAGTCCCCCAGCCCACTAAGAACAAACCCAAGAGACCCTGAAATGGAAGACAGTGGGAGTCACACAAATGGACTTTCTGAAATGATAGAAAATGCAGTAAAGAAACAGCTTGATGAAGCTATAGAGAAATTCAAATCAGAAATATTCTCTCAGCTAAAGAATGAAATGCGAATCATTATTAAAGAAATGTGTGTATCTAAAGAAGAGCAAGATAAAAAAATAGAAGTGCCGCGGTCCAGCCGGGCTAGGTCCACAGATTCCCCAAAGGTGGGCTGAGCGTCGGTGCGTGGAGAACAGACACACAAACAGCTCAAAGACTGCTTGAATCTGCTTCATTTATTGCTTCTACTACTACAACTACCATTACTATTATTAATACTTTTGCAAGCTCTAACAGAATAATGTATACTTTCTTTTTTGGCCAGGGTTGAAAGTTTAGATAAAAGAATGAAATCAACAGGTGTCTCTATGGTTACATGGTTTCTATGGTTACATGATTCCTCAGCATAGGCAGAAAGTTTTAAATTTAGTTAAAGACCTTGAAGCGTGTTTTTCTTATTAATAAATGCTCCATTGTGGTAGCCCAGCTAAAAACCTGCAAAGCACAAGACCATATTCAGCCATAATTTAGCCCTTCTATCTCCCTGTGATGTTCTTGCAGCTGCAAGGATGTGCTATCTACCCTGTCTCCCTCAAAACATAGTAGCATATTCGCCTCCCTATATAGAGGTTCCCAGACAGCCCCAGACAGCTGGTCATTACTATTATCATTAAAGGCTCCCAAACTTCTAATATAACCTTGATCTTGTTCTGACTCAATGTCAGTTACACCATTTGTAGAAAAACATTTTATAAACTATCCCTTTGTTCTTAGGGAGTTTCTGTACTTTGTTTACTAATTTTGTGCATGAGAAAGAAGGAAAAAAATTCTCCAAACTGTGTCAGAGCAGAAATGACCACAATAGTTCCCAAGAAGCATTAACCCAATCCACAAAGCCAATTTTTATGCTGCGATGTTTTCTCAGAAGACAGTCTCCGTATTTGGACCTTGTCAACAGAACACTGTTCTATCTTTTTTCATGCTTGAACTTTGTCAACAGAACATGAGTAGAAAAGGGCGTGACATAGAAAACTTAAGAAAATGATCGAAACTTTGAATGAACAATAGGAGACACAAACAGAATGCATGAAACAGAAGCAAATGAAAATGCAGGAAATGAAAAACTCCATGGAAAGTTTGAAAAACCGCTTAAATAAAGCTGAAGATAGAATCTCAGATCTTGAAGACAGCATGGGAGATCATGGCCACGGAAGAAAAGATCTCCTAAAAATAGTAAGGAACCAAGAAACAATTCAACAGCTGCAAGATGATGCCAAGAGAAATTACATAACATTAATAGGCATAAATTAAAAAGCAGGGGTCAATACTAATGACCTGTGAAGACTATTCACAGAAATAATAGCAGAAAACTTTCCAAACATCAGAAGAGAATCTGAAATACAGGTAACTGAGGCATACAGAACTCCAATTAACCACAGCCAAAGTAAATTTTCACCCAGATATATAATAATAAGGGTATCAGAAATACAGCACAAGAACAAAATACTAAAAGCTGTCAGAGAAAAGAAACAGATCACCTATGAAGGAAAGCCTATTAGAATCACAGCAGGCTTCTCAACACAAACCTTTAAGTTAAGAAGAACTTGGAGTGAAGTATTTCAAATCCTGCAAGAAAATAACTTTCAACCCAGATTGATGTACCGTGCAAAACTATCCTTAAAAATTGATGGAGAAATAAGATAATTTCATGACAAAGAACAACTGAAGAAATTTATGGCCACCAAACCAACACTACAAAGAATACTGAAAGACACTCTAGAAAGAGACAAAGATAGCCACAATCTTAAGAACAACAACAAAAGGAAACCACTAAGCAGGGCAAGTAATTAAACAGAAAATGTAGAAAACCAACAACAGAAAGATATCATGACAGGGATGAGCCGGTACATATCAGTTATATCAATCAATGTAAATGGTCTCAACTCACCAATAAAAAGAAA
>RJWM01044469.1:0-13283 GCA_004363535.1 Dasyprocta punctata | reverse complement strand
TGATGGTGCATGTCTATAATCCCAACTCTCAGGAGGGTAAGGCAAGAGGCCTGCTGCAAGTTCAAGGGCAGCCTGGGCTACCTAGTGAGTTCAAGGCCAGCCTGAATTACATAGCGAGACCCTGTGTCAAAAAAAAAAAAAAGGAAATTCTGACAAAATAAGGATACTGTATACCACCTTATTTATCTGGCATAAGGTGAATCCAGGGCTCCCTTTCCCATTCCATGCGTGTCTAAAGTGGGGTCCACAAACTCCAGGGCCAAGTTCCCTCTTCCCCAGGCCCTCCTTCTACCCCTATACCTGCAGCACCAGCCTCCAAAGACCCCATTCTACTCCCAGCCCCCTTCCCTCTGGCCCAGGACACCCAGGAAGTTACGTGGGGCAGGACGTGCAGCCATCGCTGTGCTCATAGAAGCCCGGCGGGCAGGGCCCACAGCCATTGTCTCTGCCAGAACCTGCAGTCCGAGAGATGGCACGGGTCAGGACCGGGAAGGGTATGCGGGAGAAGGGGGCGGGTGGGGGTACTCACAGGGCGCAGGCGTGTGCTGGTCGGGTGACTTGCAGTCTGGGCACGGGAGGCATTGGAAGGGTGAACTCGCCATGCATGGTTTGACCGAGCAGTCGACAAGCCAGCCAGGTGCACAGCCACAGTGGGTGTCCGCCACCATGGAGCAGTTCTCCAAGGCCACCTGGAAGGCTGGCAGGGCGCAGGGAGATGGTCAATGCCAGGGATGCCCGCAGAGAGCAGGGGTGGGTGTCCCAGAGGACAGAGAGAAGAACAGGCCAGAGACAGAGAGAGAGAGAGAGACCGGGCTGCCCTGGAAGGGAGAGGGGCTGGCATAGCACAGCCAGCCAAAAGCGGAAGCAGGTGGGGACCAGAGGTCAGCAGGAAGACAGCAGGCAAAGGACATCCCGAGGCAGGAGCAGGGGAGGAAGGGGCCTGCACGCCTGGAGGTTGGGTCCAGGCTGGCCACCTCCTTCAGAAAGACCCTGATCACAGCCTGTCCCCCATGAGCATGGGGCAGCCCCTCACCCTCCTCGTCACAGGCCTGGCAGCGGGTACAGTGGGCATTATAATGGTTCTCCCTGGCCAAGAAGGTGCCCCGGGGACACGGGAGGCAGACAGAGTCGCCACAATGCTCCGTGCAACGGGCCTTCAGGTAGTACCCTGTGGAGCCGGACAGGGGTCAGACAGTCAAAGGGGGTGCCCAGCACCTCTCAGCTGGCTTCCCACCTTCCTTCCCTCCCTTCCCATCTCTGGCTCCCCACTTCCCTCCCAGTCCACCCCTCCCTCCCAGCCCCTCCTTCACCCCACCCCGTCTGCCACCTGCTCCCCCCACCCCCGCCCCTGCAGCCACTTACCCATTGGGCAGCCCCTGCAACAAAACGGGCCATACCTCCTCTGGATGCCACCAGCACAGTCACACCTGGAGCCAGGGGTGCTGCCCTGAACCCGGACTCCCAGCAGCAGCAGCAGCAGGAGCCCCTGGGAGACAGGGATGCTGACCGGGGGACCTCTGCCCTTGGAGGTTCCCACTTCCCAGACTCCTGGGCAGAAGGGTGCCCATGGGTGGGACTGGGTGCGTCCAGCTTCCTGCTTCCAGGACGCAGCCCCGGAGGGGCCCCTGTGAACCCCTCACGCTTCCCTTCCACCAGACAGGCACCTACCCCCACCCCACCTTTCTATGAGAGGGGGCCCCAGAGCCCCTGGCCCCAGGAAAGGTGTTTCCTCTCAGCGGAAGAGCCCCACCCCCTGCCGGCCTCTAAGTAGGTCGTTGGGGGGGGCGCCCCAGCAAGGCCGGGCCCCTTTCCTCGGAGCCTTCCACCTCGGCCCGAAGCGGCAGGTCCCCGCCACCCGCGGCTTCACTCACCGCAGCCCCCGCCGCCGCTGCGCAGCCCCTCGGCCGCGGCTCCATGGCCGCGTGCAGCGCGCTGGGCCCTCGACGGGCGACAGGCGACAGGCGACAGGCAACAAGCACGCGCGCCCCGGATTGCTCCGCCCCATGCCCCGCCCCGGGTGGCAGCGCCCGCTCCGCGCCCAGCACCGGAGCCCGCGACAGCAGACAGCGGGGGTGGGGGGGCCGGCCCGCAGGGCGAGGCCGCTGTGCTCAGGACGCCCAGCAAGCGGAAAGCGCGCCCCTGCCCAACTTCACACCCGGCCAGCCCGCCCTGCGCCCACCTGGCGCCGGCCACGTGCCCCCAGCCCTGGGTCTGGCTCTAACCCTGAGAAGCAGCGCTGGGGAGTGGGGGAGTGAAACCAGTGCCAATGGCGTCTCTCTGGGACTTCGTCCCCGGGCACGACGGAGCAAGGTGGGCGGAAAGTACCCAAAAGTCCCCGGGGGAGACCCACCACCCTCGCCCAGTGCACCCAGGTGTGGGTCCAGGGAGGTCTCGGTCCTGAGTCCTAGGGATTACCCTCCCCGGAGCCCGGGACAGTCGCCTGCTGTGACAGAAGCTCCCTGAAGGGTCTCAGGAGAGCTCTACCCGGGCCTCCGGCTCTGGCAGCAAGAGGCTTGGACTTGGGACACTGGCCTGCTGCCACCCCGCCCATTACTGCGCCCTTGCTTCCCAGTGTCTCCCGCAGGGCCCCACTGTGGCTGCAGGGGCACAGAGCAGAGCCACCCAGCACCTGGGTCGCCTGAGGCAGGAAAGGGGCGGCCCAAAAGACAGGTCTCTCCGGGGGAATATACACAAGTCTTTATAAAAGAACCATCGCTCAATAAATACGCAGCTTTACACAGGGCCACCCCGAGCCAGGGGTGGCCAGCAGGACCAGGAGGGTGGGTGCAGGGGACAGGGGCTGGTCCCCTTTGAGGCCAGATGAGGGTGGCAGTGGGGCCGGCATCTTGGGAGCCCAGTCCAGAGAGTCAGAGCTGGTAACCTCAGGAGCAGGGGACAAAGGACCCTCTGGGCAGGCGGGGGCATTCTGCAGCCTGGGTCAGAGGCTCCGCTGAGCCAACCTCCACTCCATCCAGTCCAGCAAGTGCAAATCAGCCAGGGTGCCGGGCAGGGGTCCCGCCCAGCACTGCGGCTCATGCCAAAGGAGGCGGCAGCTGAAGCAGGTGCCAGACTCCCAGGAGGCATGTGTCTGCTGTCCCTCGGTCAGCGGCACCCTCGGGGTGCTCCCTCTGCTCAGACTTCCCTGCAAGGTGTGGAGGGAAGACATCCTTCCTTGGAGGACATCATGGAGAAGTCCTTCCTGTCCTGACCTCAGGCCCCTCTGCCGCCACCCACCACAGACACCTGTGTCCCAGCCTTGGGGCAGGTCTAAGGCCCCCTTGCCCATGCCGTCCCCAAATACCAACATGCCCACTCCACTCGTGATCATGCCCCTACCCACTATCACAGCTCGGTGCTACCAATACCAGCCCCCTGCGCAGTCTGGCCCAGTCCCGGTGGGGCCACTCACGAGGCAGTAAGCGTGGAGTTGAGCAGCAGGGTGGTCCTGATTCGGTACAGCTGGGCCAGGGTCAGCTTCCTGTGCTGCGCAGAGAGCCCTGGAGGGGGCTCGGGCTGGGCCTGGGGAGACGCTCCAGAGGGCGGCTCCCTGCACCTCCTCCTGGCGGGGCCTGCAGGCTCCCCAGCCTGGCAGCTGGCTCTGCCGTCCAGCTCCAATGGCTCAGAGCCACGGCCCGGGCTGGACAGCCCCTGACAGTTCCAACCAGACCCCACTTCCTGAGGGGAGCCCCGAGTCCTAGTGCTAGGGGTGGCAGCAGTCAGGCAGAGCTCAGACAGGCTTCGACTGGGAGCTGGGGGTGCGGCATGGGGGGCAGCTCCAGACAGCAGCTGGAGGAGGCTGGCTTCGGATTTGGACTTGAGCAGGTGGGGCAAGTGAGGCAGAAGCTGGACTGGTGTGCGGCGACGGAGGCGGGGTGAGGGTGGGGGTGAGGGGGTTTGAGATGGCTCTAGGGGCTGGGGTGTCGGTTCTGCCACTGGGACTGGGGCTACAAAGTCCTGCAGGGAGGTCGGGGACAGGGTGCCATAGGCCGAGTCCATGGAGCAGGAGCGGCCGTCCGCTGGGCCCAGGGGCAGCAGCTCGCTGGTGGGGGTGATGGAGGAGGCTGTAGTACCCAGAGAAGTCTCCTCCGACTGGGAGCTGAAGGGGCCACCATCAAAATCCGGGGAGGACAGCGTCTCCCCGGGCTCCACCACAACCATGGCCAGGGTCTCGGTGGAGCCATCAGAAGCACTGCGGGGCCAGGAGAAGGGTCAGCCTGGAAGGCGGGCATCATCCCGCACTGCCAATGCCCAGGGAGCTCGAGGCTCAGAGACCTTCGGGTTCCTGCGCCCACTACGGACCACAGTGACAGATCTCGGCTCCCATTATCGGGTCAGAGACGGCCCTGACCGTCCTCCCTGCTTGGGCTCTGCTGGGACACAGTGCTGCCCCCAGCACCCCCCACTGGGCTTACGACACGAGGCTATGCTGAGAAAGGGGACGTGGCCGGGCCCTGCCCAGTATCAGCTTCGCAGCTCTGGAGCCAGGAGTCCTGGGCGGCAGTCCCTGCCCTGCTGGGACCCGGGAAGGGCCCTCGGGTAAATGTACCAGCGCTGGGAGTCCAGGCTGCGGCTGCTGCTGTGCAGAATGGTGGGGGAGCTGGCCACCGAAGCGCTGCTCTCCTCGTCTTCCTCCTCTTCCTCTTCCTGCTCGTCGTCTTCCTCCTCCAGGCTCTGCAGCTGCTGCTGGCTGCCCGGCTGCTCCTGGGCACGCAGCTGCTGCAGCTGGTTCTGCGGGTAGGGGTAGAAGGGCACGGGGCAGAGTGAGCTGAGATCGGCAACCCCCCCCCTCCCCTGTCCCTCCCCACAGGCCACCAGGCTGTCACCTGTGCATTGTAAATGGCGTCCACCCAACCACGGCACAAGGCCTGGCCGCTGGCCTGGAATGTGTAGGCGCCCACAGCGCTGTGGAACTCGTTCAGGTGGATGAGGAGGAAGGACCCTGGTTAGGTAAAGGCCACATTAGTGTCGGCCAGAACCAGAGCCCTGCTCCGCACAGACCCTGCCCAGGAGCAGGGGGCTGAGACGCCTCACCGGGGTCCCGGAGCTCCCGGCACACGATCCTGTCCACCATGAGCGGTGGCCTGATGACTTTGGTCCTCTCAGCCTTCTTTACTGCCTTGGTTATCAGCAGCAGATCGGTGAAGAGGAAGCAGTACACGTCCATCTGGGGTGGGGGACAGGAGGGGCCGTGGGGTCAGGGAGGGGCTCCAGGGATTGCTGCAGCGCCCTCGGTCTGTACCGGACCCCTTCCCCACACCCTCCCCTTCAAAATTCTTTGGCTGAGACAGGGTCTTGCCCTGTCTTCCAGGCTGGCCTTGAACTCACAGTGATCCTTCTGCTTCAGCCTGCCAAGTGCTCGGGTTACAGGTGTGCACACTGCATCTGGCTCCCCATTAATATTTTAAGTTAAAACAAAAAGAAGGATCACTTCCTTTCACTGAGATACAGTTGGCGGCTTATCACAAGCACAGAAAACATAGAAAAAGGGAGGGGATTTTAAAATGAGTTGGCCGGCTCTCGGCGCGCAGGTCCAAGGGGCTGACAGCTCTCACTGAATAGACCTCTCCCCGCCCCACGGGCTGTGAGCCCCTCTGTATCACAGAGTCACGGGCAATCCTGGCATGGTGGCCCAGTGGGCATGGCAGTACCCTATCAGCCCAGCACCCTGGAAGACTAAGACAGTTTGAGCACAGTAACTTAGCAAGAGCCCACCTCAAAATAAAACACCACAAAAGGGCGAGGAATGTGGCTCTGTGCAAAGACCCTGGGTTCAATCCCTAGTACAAAAAAAAAGAAAAAAGTAAAAAAATCAGCAGGCACCTAATCACCGCTGAGTCACTAGCTTTCAGGCCACCACCTAACTGACCCAGTAGCTGAGAACCACGGAGGTGCCCAGGAGGGCTGGACCCACAGGGCAGGCGAGGGTCACCTTGCTGTCCTTCCCCTCCTTCATCTTCAGGCTCCCCTCCAGCAGCAGCTGCCGCGTCTCCTCGGGCGAGGCTCCTGGGATGGGCGCCGAGAGGTCCAGGTGCAGAAACTCCTTCAGGAGCTGGGGCGGGGTGCAGGCGCGGGACAGGCGGCTCAGGGCCAGAGCCTGGCCCCTCCCCCAAGGCCTCGACCCTCCCCCCACGGACCCTCGCGCCCACCTTGTCCACCTCGTCGTTGCTGCCCTCCACCACCTCGTAGGCGTCGATGCGGCTCGCCACGGCCGCCAGCCGCCGCCGCTCCTGCCGCTGCCGCATGCAAGCGTTCACTTGGTGGATAAATCGCTCCACGGAGCCGATCTGCGGACCGCGAGGGGGCTTCAGGCCCAAGGCATGGAGGGGAGGCTAACCCCGAGGGAGGGCCCCGCCCCCTGCCCGGTTACCATGGTGACGACGGCCTCCTTGGCTCGCGGCTCGTCAGTCTTTCTCAGCACCGACTTGAGCAGCAGCGGGTATTTGGTGAGGCGCTGGTGGGGCTTGGCCAACATGTCGCTCAGCTTCAGCCTCTGACACTGCTGGTGCTTCTCGGCCCACTGCAACCGGGAGGGTGGCGATGATACCACGCCCATAACCACGCCCACCGAAAAGTCGGTCCCGCCCCTGGCACGGCGGGTGCTTCTCGGCCCACTGCAGCCGGGAGGGCAGGGCGGTGAGGCCCCGCCCATAGCCACGCCCACAGAACGGTCGGTCCCGCCCCTGGGATACACTCGCCTGCCCCTGGGATACACCCGCCTACCCCCGGGCCCTCGCCGTGCTCACCGTGACGTAGGCACGGAACAGGTCGTTGTCGCGCAGCAGGCCGCGCATGTACTCCATGCAGCCCTCCTCCTCCATGCAGTAGCGGATGTAGGGCTTGAAGAGGGAGCCGAACTGGGCCAGGGCAGAACCACAACACCGGTGACCGCGCGCTCCTGACGGTCTCCCCAAGCGGCAAGCTCAGCGCCCCAGGCTTCCAGGAAAGTGACCGCCCGAGGCCAGGCGAAAGCGGAGATGACCGAGTGGGGACTCAAACCCGGGCGACCGACAGGGGTCCCCTGGGGTCACTGGCCAGGGGGACTGACTGCACAGTAATGGGCCAACGGCATCCAGACGTGGAGCCTTTCCGGCGCCCCAGCCCTGCCTCGGTGGTCCTGCCCGTACCATCTTGAAGCCTTTGAGGAAGTCCCCGGGCTGCAGCAGCGTCCGCGCGCGCCGCGCCTTGTCCAACATCGGCGCCATCACGCTGCCCCACAGCGCGCGGTGCAGTCGCGCGATCTCGGGGATGTTGCTGAACAGCCGCTCGGCCTCCACCTGCCCGGGGAGGAGCGGTCGGCGCTGAGGACGCCCCGCCCAGTCCTCCCTGTGCGCCCCGCCCTCGGCCCCGCCCCCTCCTCACCGCACCTCCCGCTGTGCAGCCCCCAAACCCTCTGCACCTCACACAGTAGCCCGGACTCTTGCAAGTTCAGGAGGCAGCAAAGGAACAGCTGTGGGGCGGGACACACAATTCTGGCTTCCCTCTCGCTGAAGTGTCCAGGGGCCAGGAGCGCGCACTCTGGCCCCCTCACACCCAGGAGCTGCAAGCCCCCCCACGGCCCACCTGAGGCCACCCTGCCCCGGCCCCGCCTGCAGGGACGCTCTGGGGACCCTGGCTTTGCAGCCATGCCTGGAATTCTCCCTTCTACTTCTGTCTGAGGCGAGCCTCTGGGTTTCCCGGGGGACTGAGCCTCCTCCCTCCTTGGACCCCCAAGCCCACTGTTGAACTCCCACAGTGCCCACCCTGACCCACCTAGGGCGTGGGCCCCAGGCACCTGGCACGCAGCAGTGTTCAGAGGCAGCCACCAAATGAATGACTGAGGCCCAGCCCGTGTTCATCTATCTAAACGCAGCAGTCCCCCCTGGAAAGCCCCCTCCCAGGGTGCCCCCCTCTGCAGGAGACCTGGGGGGTGGGGCGGGCAGCCAGGGCCAACTCACGTTGGTGATCACGTGCAGCTTCCGGATGTAGGAGGCCTCGGTGTGCAGGAGCTCCCACACCGCCTCCTGCTGGTGGCACTGCCGCCGGGTCAGCTTCTGGAGGGAGGCCAGGCCAGGTGAGCTGGAGGGAGGGCCAGGCAGGGGCCCCGAGAGGGGCAGGTCACCCTCCCCACGTGGGTAGATGGTCACAGTCAAGACACCAGCATCTCATACCACAGGGACACATGCACACGCGTGCTTATAGCAGCACAATTCATAACAGTCAAATCTTGGAAGCAGCATATATGTCCCTCCACAGACAAATGGATAAAGAATACCATGGTATTACATAGCAGAATACTACTCTGCCATGAAGAAGGATAAACTTGAGTCATTGGTAGGAAAATGGATGCACCTTGAGACCATAACGTTAAGTGAAATAAATCAAGGACACGAGTTTAAACATTGAATAAAAATAAGTAAATATTGCATAACTTCTCTCACATGAGAAACCTGAAGTATAAATAACTTCAAAAAATAAAAGAAAGGTAACAGAAAACAGGGAGATAGATCTTTTGAAACTAAAAAGGGGATCCAGAGATAAAGGGGGAGGAAAGAGAAGAAAGGGGGAAGAGAAAGAGTGAAGACGTGTTGAGTGCATGCATCTACCCTTGAAGACAAACATAAACACTATGTACTGCAGACAGGTACTAATTAAAAATTTTAAACAAAAAAACAGGGTCTGTCCCTGCTCTGCCACTACCACGGCCAGGCAGCACACCACTTCCCACTGGCCTCAGTTTCCCCCGTGGACCATCCCATGTCTCCCTGAGAGGGGCTGAGGAGGGAGCGGTGTGGCCACACCCACCTCGTGGTCATCGATGAGCTCCCGCCAGCTGTCCTCCAGCCGCGGGCAGGCACGGTCCTCCTCGTCGTCCTCGTCGTCCTCTTCCTCCTCCCAGGAGTCGTGGTCGAAGCGCAGCCGCCGGGGCGGCCGGGGCAGCCCGAAGAGGCTGTAGGCGTGCAGCTTGGCCTCCAGCTGCTCCATCTTGTCCGCTTCCTAGGAGGTGGCGTGGGATTAGATCCGGTCAGATCTGGTCAGGGCCAGCAGGCAGCCGCCCTCTCCCCACCCAGGGCCACATACCCGGCCCGGGGTGCTGGTGCTGGGGCTGGAGCCGAAGAAGCCACTGAAGCGACTGGCCGCCCGGTTCTTCCAGCTGTCACCACCCCCGCTGCTCGGGCCACCGGAAGTGGGCAGAGAGCAGCTGGAGGGCGCTGGGGGCTCCTGCCCCGGGACGCTTGGCTCCCCCAGGAACTCTGACATGTTCTTGCGCCGGCGTCCGGGGGCCTGGCAGGGGAGGGGTCAAGCTAGTCAAGGCCAGCTCCCATTCCCCTCGGTGCCACCCCCAAAAGGTCTCCAGGATCTTCCAGGGATGTGGGAGACCTCTGCACCCCTTCCCTGGGTACCACCTCTCCTGAGACCCAAACACATGCTGGGGGCTGGAAAGTCCAGACACAGATTCGCCTGACTATTTTACTTTTGGTTTTGAGACAGGGTGCGCTCAAATTGGCATCGACCCTCCTGCCTCAGCCTCCCAGGATGACAGGAGTGCCTGTGATTACATCCTGCAAGATCCACCTGCTGGGTCCCCGCTGCAAGCAGGAAGCAGGCAGGAAGAAACCCTCAAGCACCAGCGCGCACGCGCGCGCACACACACACACACCAACGCCAGCTCCCAGGCACAGAAGACCCATCATCAAGTTGAAGCAGGGTCAGAAAGGCTCCCCTATGCTTCCTGCCCGCCCCATCTTCCAGAGGCGCCAGGAGGGGTCAAGGGTGACTCCCCCGGAGAAGCCCTGCCCAGCTCCTCCTCCTCACCAGGACATCGAGGCTCTCCCGGCGGTTCTGGGGGTCCACACGCTCCAGCACGGGGGGCCCAGCCCCGGTTGCCGGCCGCAGGATCGGGAGGCTCAGGGACTTTGAGTCCTTCACGCCCTGCTCCACCTTGCCCTCATCGCCCGGCTTGGCTGCGGAGATTCGTGGGGAAGACAAGCAGTGCTCAGTGCCTGGGCCCGGAGGAGAGGACCCCAGTCCTCTCTCCGCAGGGATGAGGGCCCAGGCCTGCCTGCCCTCCCCCTTCCGCCCGGCCAGCGCCCGCCCCCAGGAGCACCCACCCCCAGGAGCTCCCTCGGAGCCACCTGTATGGTAATGAGCCTCCTCGGGGCCAATGGGAAGTGAGCCACGTAGGAGGGGCTTCCATCGCTGCCGGGAGGCCTTGCCACCTGCCACCTGCCACCTGCCACCTGCCACCTGCCCGGCCGGCAGCATGCAGAGCCTGCTGCTCACCTTTGACCCTCAGGTAGTGTCCCCCGAACCTGTAGGCCTCGAAGGTGAGCGACAGTGGTGTGTTGGACTGGTCCAGGTAGATGTCCACTTTGCCCAGCGCAATGCCCTTCCTTTCGAACACGGGCAGCAGCACCTCCCTGCATCCGGGAAGGAGGTGTGGGTGGCAGGGGACAGTCGTGCGCACCCCGGCCCCATCCACAGCCCCAGCAGTAAGGGGGAAGACACGGGACCACACACAGGGCACAGACACTGCCCCGTTCTGACAGGCGTGCCCGGCACAGTGGGGCTGACGGCCACCGTGGACACACACAGCCACACCTGTGCAGACCCAGGGCCTCTGACCCTGCAGGCCACACCTGCCCCAGGGCCCCCTGCACCCCAGCTCCCCCCAGTCCTACCCCAGTGACTTCTTCCTCATGGCTGGGACGATCTCGGTCTCGATGTCCACGTTCAGGTCAAATTTCAGGGTGAAGCACTCCTTGCTCGGGTCCTGGGACGGCAGCGGAGGTCAGCCTCTCCCCTGTCACCGCTGGTCCCCTACCCGCCCCATCCTGCAGTCCGGGACAGAAGCCCGACCGGTCGCAGGGGCTGCTCGGCCACTGCTGGGAGGCCTCCCGGCTGGCCCGCAGAGCAGGTGGGGGGATGCGCTGACTCTGACTGCATTCCTCATCCTGCAGGCCCAACCTGGGGTCCCCCGCCAGCCCTGGGGGCTCCTCACATCTGTGTGCCTCCTCCTCGCCTTCTTCTTGGACAGTTTCAGGCCTGTGGTCTTCCGGTCCCTGCAGGGAAGCAGTGGGGGAGATGGTGGAGGTGCAGGTGGGTCCTCACCAGGGCAGGATGCCAGTGGGGCTCAGGGCTGCTCCCCACGCCCTGTTCACCCCAGGCGCTAAGTAATCCGTGCAGGCTGCGCCCACACAGGGTTGTGCGCCCTCTGGTGGTCATGGGAGGACTCGCGCCAATGGTACCCAGCCGGGTATAGGAATCACATCCAAACCGGTTTGGGGTTGTGGGGGGGGTCCTCCAGGAATCAGGACTTCCACAGGGGCGTCGAAGGGTCCCTCAGCCAGCCCTTCTGGGAGACCCCGAAACGTCTGCTTGCCTGCGCCTCTCCTAGCACCCGCACTGCCCCCGTGCCCACCTACCCTCTGCCATCCGCGGAGCTGTCCTCCTCCTCCAGGTCCAGGGCAGGGCCGGTGCGGGGCGGGCAAGAGCGGGTGGACACATTCCGCGCCAGGACAGACCCTTGACAGAGAGTGGGGAGGGGCTGCCAAGGACAGAGCCTGGGCCCCTCCTTATCCCTTGAACATAGCCGCCTCCCTATGGACACAGTCTGTGACCCTCGGGACCCCGGTCAAGGAGCATGGACCTTCGGTTCTTCCAGGAGAGGGCGCTGATCGTTATCATCACCCCCCACCCCGACCTAGACGGACCAGAAGCTCCTTCAACCACACTCCACGTAGGGACGCACCCCAAATACAAACCCACCCGCAGCCTCAGTGTACCCTTCCACAAAATAAGGATGTTTTGTCTTTTTGGTTTCTCAAGACAAAGTCTTGCTAAGTAGTTCAGGCCTTGAACTCACTACATAGCCCAGGCTGGCCTTGAACTTGCAGTGATGGTGATCCTCCTGCCTCAGCCTCCCGAGGGCTGGGGTTACAGGCGTGCACCACCACGCCCCACTAAAGTAAGGGTAATGAAGCCCTGGCTCTGGATGTTAGAGGCAGGGACCAGAATCCAGCGTCTTGCTTTTAGGCCTCCCCTCCCCCACTGCCGTGACCACACCTGAAGTCCCCAGATCCAGGCAGATAGATGAGGAGCTTCCTCTTGTCCGTCCGAGAGCTGGGACGGCACAGGAGGAGCGGCCCTGCTCCTCAGGCCGGGGGACCTTACGGCATCTGATGGGGGGGCCAGGCCCTATCCAGCAGGGGCGCTCTGGTTTCCATCCTCGGGCTTCTGAGCTGCTGCCCCGCTCCCCGGCCTGGAGGATCTGCCCAGCCGGCCCTGCCCCAGGACGGGAGCACGGGAAGAGGGGCGGCCTCTCTCCGCTGGCCCAGGACCAGGACTCGGAGCAGGGACAGGGAGAGCAGCGCACTCCACCAGGCAGAGCACCAGGAGAGCCAGGCCTGGCCTGGGGATGGGGCGAAAGCTCGCGAAACCAAAGGACTGCGGTGCACTGTGGGTTCACCATCTGCAGACGGCCCGGGGCTCAGAGCCGGCCGGGGGCGCGGGGCTCACCTTGAGGGGTTAGGTCGAAGCGGACGTGGCCGTCATAGTGGACGGTGCTGTGAAATTTGCTGTCACAGGCCTCACAGAGGTTGAGGGGCCCCCGGCAGTGCAGCTGCTGGCAGTCGGCGTGGTGGCATACCTGCGGGCACGGGCACGGGCGGGTCGGGCTGGGCCGCCCCGAGCCGAGCTCCACGCCCCCGCTGCACAGGTGTGGCTGCCCCGGGCCGTCCTGCATTCTGCTCCCCAAGGCACCTCATCCCCAGCACCCGCTGTGTGGCCGCACCCAGGGGCTCCCGGGGAGCAAAACCCCGGCCCGGGGAAGACTTCAAGAACAGGACCAGGAGGCTGCGTGCCAGGCCTCCCCCCGCTGCACACACAGGAAAGGCCTCGAAAGGAAGTCGGGCTGCTCTTCGGTTTGGCCAGCTCAGCGTTGGCCCGGAACGCCCTGAGCTTGGGCAAGGCCTGCAGCCCTGTGCCCAGGCCCTCTGCCCTCACTCCCAGCCTGCCCGGGCCTGAACGGCAGGCCCCACCCAGAGCCCTGCAGACGCAGCGCAGAGCGAGAGCCCCGACCTCCAGCTGCCTGGTCCTCTGGTCGTCAGTCGGCTTCCTACTTTTCCAGGGAAAGAACAGCCATCAGAAGGAGGCCCACGGCCAGGCATGGTAGCACACGCCTGGAATCCCAGCACTTGGGAGGCTGAGGCAGGAGGATCACTGCAAGTTCAAGGCCGGCCTAGGCTGCATAGTGAGTCCAGGCCAGCCTGAACTACATAGTGAGACCCTGTCTGGGGAAAAAAAAA
>RJWM01044468.1:0-13301 GCA_004363535.1 Dasyprocta punctata | reverse complement strand
TGCTGTTGAAAACTATGTACTGGGCATTTACTCAACATTTCACATGTCTGCTTATTTAAGGCCACAATAAATATGAGGTCAGCTGTATTTATTTTTTTAACTGCTTATTTTTTTTTATTTTAAAGAGAATAAAAAAAACACACAGAAAAGAAAAACAAAAAGCAAAGGAGATAAATGAACAACAATGAAAAAAAAAACCCCAAACAATAACAATATAGGCTTTCAAAACAAGATGGTAGGAATTTAACAATGGTTGTTACATTGCCTATTGTTATCTTCAAAAGAGTTGCTTAAATTACCAGATACAGACATGCAAAATTGATCTAATTGTATGAGTGTTAACTGTTCTTTTCCAAGAACTAATAGAATTAGCAGTATAATCATCTTAGCTATCTTATGTATATATATTCAAATCTGTATATTTTTCCTTTTCCCTTCTTTCTGCTCAAAGGGGGAAAATAACTGGGATAGGTGAAGGAGAAAAGTGAGGTCAGTTTTAAAAGGTGAAGTAACTTCTCAAATTCTTACAGGGTCAGAGTAAGGGAAAAAAAATTGAACTTGTAGCTTCAGAATTTATCCTCTTAACCACCAAATACTTACAGACTTTGCCCTGACAATAAAAGTGGATAATATATCATAATATGACAAGATAATGGAGAAGTCAACAGTTTTAACAACAACAATATGAATAGAAAACCAACAGGGAAATGATAGAAACAGTAATCTTATGTTTAAATATGCTGAAACACAAAGTGAAAAAATGAGCATAGAAAATTTGTAACAACAGTGAGAATGGTATCATAGATACCGCCAAGATTTGTTGGCATGAAAATGTGGCTAGAATGTACATAATTTAAAAAATAGATGTAATCAAAAGACAAAAGAACCATACATAAAAAGGGTACCAAAGGTTTTGAAATACATTTCAAACTGGACCATCTAGTGAAGAACACTCATGTAAAAATTAATGAAAAAATAAATTGGTAATAACTTGAAGCAAAGAGAAAAATTGTATAACTTAGCTACCATCACTGATATATTCCTAATGCTTATTATAAAACTCTCAAAATACAGTCATGATGGAAATATAGGCATGATGGAAATATAGCCATGCCGCTCGTGAAGCACATTCAGTGGCAGATTATGAACTCTAACTTTGCACAAAACTGCGTTCAAAATACAAGCACATCATTTGTCATTTTGACGGTACCATTTCTTAGTTTTCTTGAACCTTATACGGAAAATTGGAACAATTTTTCTCACCACATGGTAGTGCAGTAATTAATTAAAATAGCATAGAAAAATGTAACAGGTCCACTAAATATCAGTCTTTTTCTGCTGGAACTCTTGTTAGGCTGAAAGTAGATGTAATGAATAGATGACACTTTGCTGACTACATAGGCCCATTAATACAGAAAATTTAAAAAAATATGTTGCACTGACAGTGGAGTATTCATGAAAACTGAAATCAAATCATGGAAAAATACAGAGTATTGTGGGTGGTGAAAACATGATTAAAACCTTGGGACACTCTACCCATAAAATCCTGGAATACATAGTAATAAAGAGACATAGGCATAAGATCAACATGAGTAACGGCATGTTTTAGTAGGTGTAGTAATGTGATTTTGCAGTAGGACCTATTCATACTAAGCTCTGTTAATATTTTATTCCACAATTTTTTACCCTTATGACATCATTTGACAGCAACACTAGGCACACTTTTAAATGACTACTGGATCAAAGAAGAAATCACAATCAAGCCAGAAAAAATTAATGAAAGTGAAAATGCAATGTACCAAAACTAACAGGATTCAAGCAAATCAGTGCTTAAGAGTTTACAGCGGTCAGTTCATATGCTTTAAAAATTCTCACTTCAACAAACTACATTTATATCTCAAGAAGTCAGAGAAAGAAGAGCAATCTAAGCCAAATCAAGAGAAGTAATAAATATAAGAATTACCATAAGTGAAAGAAAAAATAGAAGAGTAAAGCAATGAAACCTATCGGGAACCCGGCCTAGATCCCAAACTTCTGAACGAGTGTACGGCGAGGGCTTAAATAAATGAGACAAGTTGTATGATTTTAGGGCTCCAGGAGGATCAAAGCACCTGCAGAGTTCTTGACTCTGCAGCTACCATGAGGGCTAAGACAAAGAGTTTCTCTGGATCACCGGTATATATTTTCAGATAGACAAAGAGAGGGGATACTGAGGGAGGTGCTGAGGGTGGTGCCGGAACTGAGCAGGACTTGGGAGTCACTTCAAGGACATCTCCAAGGAGTAAGGAATGCCAGGAATGGAGAACTATGTTATCTCCAAAATGGCCTTTGTGATGGGACTGCGATGCCCTGCAGAATAAGAATCTTGCAGGGCAGTCTCTATTAACATAATTGATTATAGAGCCAATATGTCCTCAGCTGCAGCCTTCTTTACCTTGCCTTTTGAGGTATCACTGACCTCATTGGCCACTACAGGCCTCGATCAGGACCAGTGATTCATAGAATTTCCTTACTATGAATCAGCTCCCATTGCCAGACAAGGGGCCTAGGCTTAGGACAGGTTCACAGATAAATAAAATGCCAATTAGTAAATTTTAAATCCTGCTCAGAACTGCTTCGTAGCGGTCTCCAACAGAAACCAAAACTTCTTATTTGAAAGATTTAACAAAACTGGTAAATCTTTTTCTTAGTCTTATACTGATCAAGGAAAAAAAAAAAAGACTAGCTGGGCATGTGGTTCACATCTATAATACCAGCATTCAGGAGGCTGAAGCATGAGAATCACCATGAGTTTGAGGTCAGCCTGTACTACATAGCAAGACCCTGTCTCAAAAAAAGAAAAGAAAAAAGACTAAAATCATTAATATTAGGAATAAAAGAACACTACTACTGTAGATAAAAAATTAAAAACATTACAAAAGAATACTAGGAATAGCTCTTAACCTCTGAATAAACTGTCTAACCTAAATGAAATGCATAAATGCTTAGAAAAATACAAACTACTGAAAGCAAGTTCAGAAGAAATTTTAAAATATGAGTAGGCCTTTGAAAAGAAAAAGAATTTGAACTAGCAATCAGAAAACTTACCTCAAAGAAGTTTAAAAATGGTGGGGTAAAGGCCAACAACAAAACACAACTTCTTCAGGATCAGAAATAGCAAAATGACCACTGAGCAAAGAGGAAAATAAGTAGAGCCCCAAGAAACAAGGAAGAGCCAAGAAAAAAGACCAGAAACCACAGAGAAACTAAAGACAACACAAACAAAAAAATGGAATAATCTGGAATGCTAACCCAAGCTCCAAGGAAAGGAATGCTGTCTTCGGAAACACAAGGTTTATCAATTTTTAGCTGTTTAGCTGACTCTATGCTATTATCAGAGTTCTTTCCTATTGTTGATGGTGACATAGTCATTGCTTTTAGTAGATAATCTTCACATTTGGTTTGTCTTTGTGTTTACATTATAATTGCAGAACTCTTCTATTATTAAAGATGATATAGTTGTAGCTATCATTCTTATGGTATGTTAATATGATTTCTTTTTTATTGTTAATGATTGTTGTCATTCATTGGTTTTTACTGTGTGCCATTATCTGGTTTCTCGTTATGTCATCAATCTAACTGTGGTTTGTTTTCTCTTCTCTGAATGGTGCTGGGGATCAAGCTCTTAGAAAAGAATGGACACTAAGAAGACCCTCAAATATTATATTGAGTAAGTTGAAGAGAAATGTAAATGCAAAATGTAACTAAACCCAAGAACACATCATAGGGAGCTCAAATCTGAAAAAGAGGTCTGCACGGTAGTGACAGTTCCTCTACCCTAACTGCTCTTTGAAAACAACAGGAGCGTTAGAATACAAGACAATGACTCCAAACACCCCTAGGTCCCCAAAAGCTGATTTCAAAGACACTGAAGTAAAGGAAGCTACAGGCAAAGAACTCAAGAACCAAACATTTGAAAAGATAGAAAAAGAAATACTTAACCAAATACATTAAGATTTTTAACGAGCTCAAAGAGGATTTAATTAAATGAAATATTTTACCAATAAAATTTTTATTGAGCTTAAAGAAGAAACAAACAATAAACTAATTGAGTTTGAAAAGATAATACAAGAGAACATGAATGACTACTTTGGTAAAGAATTAGGTATGAAAAATCTAATCAGAAATGAAAATTTTAATTGAAAGCATGGGCCAAAACACTTGACCAAAGTGAGAAGAGTGTCAGAATTAGAAGACAAGGTGGGTATAGTAGACCATAAACTCAATAACATCCAAAAAAAAAAAAAAAAAAAAAAAAAAAAAAAAAAAAAAAAAAAAAAAAAAAAAAAAAAAAAAAAAAAAAAAAAAAAAAAAGACTCGAGCAATACAAAAATCCCTGAATAATCCAATAAAAGACAATGAAGTTGAGATCATAATAATAAAAAAAAACTGCCAACCAAGAAAAACCTAGGACTGAATGGATTTACCACTGAATTCCAAAAGAATTTCAGGCAAGATCTAAAACTAATATTCTTCAAACTCTTTAATGAAATTGAAAAGAAAGGAGTACTGCGAAACTCATTTCTGGAAAGTAGCACTACTTCTATTTCATTTTTTCTCAATATTATTGTGAAAGGTATTGTTTCCCTAGTTTCTTCCCCTGTCAGTTTATTGTTGGTATACAGGAACAATATCTGCTATAATAGCATCAAGAAAAATGAAACAAGTAAGTGATTAACCTAACCAAGAAAGTAAAAGAAATTTACAGTGAGAAGTACAATATTCTGAAAAAGGAGATCAAAGAGAACATCAGGAAATGGAAAGATATCCCTTGTTCTTGAATAAGTAGAACCAAAATAATCATACTTCCAAACTAATACACAGATTTAATGCAGTCTCAATCAAAATACCAATAGCATTCCTCACAGAAAACAGTTCTAAAGTTCATATGGAACCAGAAAAGACTTACAATAGCAAAAGCAATCCTGGATAACAAAGGCAAGGCAGGAAGTATCACAATCCTATAATTCAAATCACAGTACATAGGCACAGTAATTAAAAAAAAGAAGAAGAAGAAGAAGAACATTAAGGTAGTGGCAATAAAACAGACATGTGGATCAATGGTACAGAACAGAGATGCAGAAACTACCTCAGGCACACTGAGCTACCTGATCCTTGACAATGTGACTGAAAACTTACTCTGCAGAAAAAGATAGCCTCTTTAACAAGTGGTATGTATAAAACTGGTTGTCCACATGCAAAACGATTGAATCTAGATTCGTAACTTTCACCATGTACAAAACTAAAATCAAAATGCATCAAAGATCTAAATGTTAAAACAGAACACTTGATCTGCTGAATATAGAGTGGTTAAACTTTTAAAGACATAGGGGCAGGCAAGGAGTTTCTGGACAGAAACCACAGGGCACAAGAAATACTACCAAAATACTCAAATGAGTATCAAATTAAGAAGCTTGTGCACAGCACCAGAAACAACTGAAAGAGTGAAAAGACAACCTACAGGATGGAAAATATTTTGCTAGTTATCAGTTGGGCAGAGAACTAATATCCAGATCATGTAAAGAACTCAAAAAAATTAGAATCCGCAAAATAAAACACCCGATTGGAAAATTGGCAACTGAAGAGAAAAGACACCTCTCAGAAGAAGAAATACAAATGAAAATGGATCCATTAAAATAATGTCCGACATCTCTAGGCATTAGAGAGATAAAAATGAGAACAATGCTGAGATTTCACCTTACTCCAGAAAGAATGGCTATCATCAAGATATCAGATAACAACAAATGCTGGTGAGGCTTTGAGGTGGGCTAGAGAGGAGGCTGCTACACTGTTAGTGAGAAGGTAAACTAGTACAACCAATACAGCAATCAGTATGGAGTTTCCTAAAAAAACTGAAACAAGAAATTCCACTCAACCAAGCTATCTCCCTTCTAGGTATCTTCCTAAAAAGACTTAAAGACATCGTATTACAGTAATACATGCATGCCCATGTTTATAGAAGCACAACTCACAATAGATAAATATTGGAGGTAGCCAATATATCTGTTGACAAATGAATGGATAAAGAAAATGTGGTATTTATACACAATGGTGTATCATAAAGAAGGATAACTCTTCATTATGCTCTGCCATAAAGGAGGGTAAGTGGTCATTTCTAGGAAAATGGATGCACTTTAAGACTATAAAGTTGAGACAAATAACTCAGACATGCAGTTAAATATCACATGGTTTCTCTTATATGAGAAACCCAAAGCATAAATGGAAACCAAAATAAAAGATAGATAATAGGAAACAGGCAGATAGATCATTTGCACAGTGGAAGAGGACCAAGAGATGGAGGAATGGGAGCAGGAGGGGGAAGATAGGAGATTAAAAAAAAAAGAATTAAAATGTGTTATGTGCTTGGACCAGCTCCCTGTGAGCAATGTAATTACTGTGTACTGCAGCTATGCACCAATAAAGTAAAACATGAACTAGAAAAAACATATTGTATTTGAACACAGTGGATTATGATTCTCATATGAAGGAGGATAAATTTGAGATATTTGTAGGAAAATGGATGTATCGTGAGATCATAATGTGAAATGAAATAAATCAGACACACAAACTTAGCTGTATGGTTTTGCTTATATGAGAAATCCAAAGTATAAATAAATGAAAGAGCTTAAGAAAAGGAAGACAATAGCAAACAGGAAGACATATCTTTCGCAAATAGGAAGAGGACCAAGATATAGAAGGGTGAAGTAAGGAAGGGGAGGGGAAGTAAAAAGGATTAAGATGTGTTATGTACGTGTACCAACTTCCTATGATGAATGTCATCATTATGTCCAAAACATATACTAGTAAAAATAAGCTTTAAAAAATAAATAATATATTCTGTATTAGTCAATGACTCATGGAAGAAATTTTAAAAGATTCAAGAATCAAATGACAGTGGAAGAACAACCTATGGGCCACAGCAAAATTCATTCTAAGAGGAAGTTTATAGCTGTGAATGCACACATAAAAAGAAAACAGTGATCCCAAATGAAAAACCTAAGAAGTACCTCAGGCTCCTAGAAAAATAAGAACAATCTATACCTGAAACTAATAGAAAGAATTTATGAGGATTAAAGAAGAAATTAATGAAATAAAGACAAAAAATTACAAAGGATCAATGAATGAAAGAGCTGTTTCTAAGGACGGAATGGGAACCCGAAACCGGGGGTATTATTGTATTTATTGTATATCTCAAACATGAACTAATAAAAAAAAAGGGGAGGGGGATTTTCCACAAAAGTGTGGACAGAGCCGGGCATGGTGGCTCACGCCTTTAACCCCAGCACTCGGGAGGCTGAGGTAGGCGGAGCGTTGTGAGTTCGAGACCGGCTTGGGCTACAGTGTGAGCGTAAGGCCGGCCTGTGCTACATAGTGCAACCCTGCCTCAAAAAATCAGGGCTGGGAGTTTGGCTCAGTGCCTTAAGCGCCTGCCCTGGCAGGCGCGAGGTTGTGAGTTCAATCCCCGGTGCCACAAAAAAAAAAAAAAAAAAAAAAAAAAAAAAAGTGTGGACAGTGTGGTGGTGGCATATAACTATTCGTTGCCTTACTGGTGAATTTTATCAAACACTAAAGAAAAAATAGCACCAATTCCTCACCAACCATCCAGAAAATATAGAAGGGAAAATTTTCCAACATATTTTATGAGACCAGAATTACCCTGATACCAAAACCAAAGATACCGTAAAAACCTACAGACCAATATCCTCTGTAAATATAGTTTCAAATATCACGAGCACAATACTAAAACTGATACACAATACAAAACCAGAAACGTATAAACCAGAGTACATACCATGAGGAAGTAGCGTTTGTCCCAGGATTGAAAGTTTATAGAAACATATTAAAATTTATCCAAGTAAAACACTATATTCTTAGAATGTAACAGTTCAAACTATAAAACTCTTAGTTACATAGGAGTAAATCTTTGTGTTCTTGGGTCAGGCAATGGGTTCATAAATATAATACCAAAAGCTTAAGTGGCAAAAAACCCCAGATAAATCAGATATTATCAAAATTATTAAGGTAGCTGGTTGAGTGGTACACACCTAGGATCCCAGTTACTCAGAGGGTTAAAGCATGGAGATTCTAAGTTCAACGCCCAATTTTTCAAGACCATGTCTCATAAAATAAAAGTGTGGAGATCATTGTTTAATTCTCAGGAGTCCAGAGAGATAAAAAGAGAGGAAAAGGGAGAGGAAGGAAGACAGAGGGAGGGAGAGATGAAGGAAGGAAGGAGTTTTGTTTCAAAGAATATCATCAAGAAAGTGAGAAGACAGTTCACAGACTAAGAAAACATATTTGCAGTCATAAAGAGGACTTGTACTTCGAGCATATAAAGAATTTTCATAACTCAATAATAAAAAGACAACCAATTAAAAATTGAGCAAAGGCAACAAATAAACATTTCTCCAAGGGAGATAAACAAATGACCCATGAATACATGTAAAGATGTTTGACATCGTTAGTCATTAGAGAAATACAAATGAAAACCACAATGAAATGCCATTTCATATTACTAGGATATCTAGAAGCAAAAACTTTGATAGTGTGTGTTGTGAAGAATGTAGAGAATTTGGAAGTCTCATACATTGCTGTTGGCCTGGTAAGATGGTGTGACAACTTTGGGAAAAAAATCTGGTCGTTCCTAGAATGACTAAACACAGTGTTACTATATCACTCAGGAAATCTGCTTTTAACTACATACCTAAGAGAAATGAAAACCTATGTTCACCCAAAAACTTTTACACAAAGGTGTGAAGCAAATTATTCATAATAAACAAAACGCAAAACAACTCAAGTATTTATCTACTGACAAAAAACAAAATGTATTCTGTTCATGCAATGTAAACTATTCAGCAGGAAAGGATTGAAGAAGTGATAAATGCTCAATACGAATGAAACTTGAAAGCATTATGGTAAGTGAAAGAAGACAGTCAGAAAAGGCCACATATTGTATGTTTCCACTTATATAAAGACCAGAGCTGGGCGTAGTGGCGCACGCCTTTAATCCCAGCACTCGGGAGGCTGAGGTAGGAGAAGCGTTGTGAGTTCGAGGCCCGCTTGGGCTACAATGTGAGCGCAAGGTTGGCCTGAGCTACACAGTGGACCCTGCCTTGAAAAACTAGGGCCAGGAGTTTGGCTCAGTGGCATAAGCGCCTGTCTGGCAGGCGTGAAGCTGTGAGTTCGATCCCCGGTGCCGCAAAAAAAAAAAAAAAAAAAAAAAAAAAAAGACCAGAACAGGCAAATCAACACAAACAGGAGATTAGTTTTTGACAGAGAAAGAAGTTAGACTAAATGGGGAATGATTACTAATGTGCAAGAAGGGTCTTTCTTGGGTGATGAAAATGTTTTGAAGTTATTTTTGATGATGGCTGCATCACTCTGGAGTAATTCTAAAACTCAATGAATTCCATACTTTAAAAAGATAAACTTGTGGTATTTGAATCACACTATTATAATATACTATTATATACACTATTATAAATACACTATTATAATATATGGATATTGGGTATCGTGAGCATAAAGACACAACTCAAGCAAAGCATAAAGATTTTCAGAGTTGTATTAAATATTCTACTTACATAAAACTGTATAATTTTGTTTGTATTAACCACTGATAACATATTAACTATACTGATTTAAAATAAGAATTATTTTAGAGATGCAGCTCAGTGATGGAGTGTTTGCCTAGCTTGCACAGGATCTGGGTTCCATCTCCTGCATAACAAAAAAAATTTTAACTTTCTACTTGATTTTAATTAGACTTACTCATTTCCTGCTTTGGATGCTCAGTAGTGCTTCAATAATCAAGTCAACAAGCATAAAACAATCAACTTTCTTTGGTGTTGTCTCCAGCCAATTACAATACAGCAAGTAAAAGTCAAAAATTAATCTGAGGCCAGGTTTCAATAATCCTTGACTTCCCTTCTGTGTAAATGAGTCACAGATTGGGTTGATTTTTTTCCATTAATGCCACCCAAGGGTGCCAGGCCAAAAAGAAAAGCACATACATTCTCTCTCTCTCTCTCCCTCTCTCTCTCTCTCTCTCTCTCTCATTCAAGAATCAAGAGTCATGTTTAACCTAACGAGAAGGCATCTACCACTGTTGGTTTTATTTTCCTTAAGTTTAAGCCTGTGATGGAGAACTTGCTTAGCAGGTGGACTCGTTTGGATTAGGTGTGGCCCTCTATAATAAAAATGTCCAAAGTAAAAGTCATTTAGAAAAGGTCTCTCTCACCTAAAACACATCTCAATGTTGGCAGTTAGGAGATGACACAGGCATGCCACCCTGCCATCAGGAAACAAGATTCTCTTCAGATGCCCACTCCATGAGACCTGGGTGGAATCCAGTACACGAGAGAAGACCAGAAGGACTTTTCCATGCTTCTTGTGATGGTCCATTGACACTCAGACAACTAACTGCAATGGACATTTGCAAGGGTCATCTTTTAGCTAGGCTAAAAATTTCTAAGTCTACACTAAAGAAGGAGGAGAAATAGATAATAAGAGGCAATGTCTAGAAATCTTTTCTATGAAGAGCATGTGTAATATCAAAACTTCTATCAACCAAGTCTAACTCAACAATGAGCATAAACAATTTATATTTATAAACAGTACTAAGAAAGTTCTGCTGAGCTCCCATGAATGAAAAGTAAATTTTTAAGTCTTTCTTTGATTTTCTTATGCTTTTGGTGATTATTCTGCAGTCTTTTTACAAACATATATTATTCCAAATCTATGGAAATGATCAAAAGGTCATAACATTCTCCGTGTATATTGAACTCTCTTTCAACTCATTATGCAAAGAAATACGATGGTTTGAAGCAGCAAGAGCCAAGCATGGTGACACACACCTATAATCCCAGCACTGAGGGGAGGCTGAGACAGGAGTATTGAAAATTCAAGTTCTGCCTGGGCAATTTAGCCATGAGCGAGATCTTGTCTGAAAATAAAAAATAAAAAGGGCTGAGGGTATAGCTCAGTGGAAAATCCTTGATTTGAATCCCTGGTGTGGTGAAAATTTAAAAAAAAAATCAAGAAGTAATCAATTAAGTAACTACAGAAACTGAAAGTTTACAGGATGCTATGAAGATTTCACCACAGACAAACACTTTCCCCTCTATTATTGGCTACAAATTGCAGTGCATTCTCCGATTCTTCAGCTCCTCCTCGCCTTGAGCCTGAATCCCACTTCCTCTCCCCAGAGCTCATTTGACCCTGTGACCTGCTTCAGTAGACAGAATGCAGTGCAATCAAAGCTATCTTACTTCATTGTTTCCAAGGCTTCCTTTTGAAACCCAGCTGCTGTGTCTTCCCAAGGCTAAGCCAAGCTCAGGAGCCAAGCTGAAGAACCAAGATAGGAGCGGGTGGTGCAGCCAGTACCAACAGTGGCTCATGGGAGGGAGCTGGTACTGCGTGACCCAGCTGACACCCCGTGGGGCTCATCCCACTGAGTCCGTCAAGTCACAGATCCATGAAATAGGATACATTTTCAAGCCACTAAATTTTGTTATATAACAATATATAACAGACATGCACACACTCTACTCTGTTAGATGAGTGATTAAATACAATTTCTTTTTTTGGCCTGACTTTGACTTAAATATTTGTCTTTTTACAACAATAGTTCTTCAAGTTGTTAAATCATCAGTAAATGCCAAATTCTCTTCCTGAATCAGAACCATGTTGTCTCATCTTTAAATTCGTGCTGCCTTGACTAGTTGCAGATGGAGTCATTATGTAAATATTTATCGAGGATATGATGCTTTTCAAGAGATACACATTTGTAATGTCAAAAGTAAGCGAGATAGAAAGAATGAAGACTTTTTCATAAGGAGGGTAAAAATTTTAAGAAAAACATCCGTTTGGAAATTGTTTTGAGCATTTTAAGGAGAATGATATTTATAGATACAATGTTTTCCATCAATAAGAAAAGGGAGAAACAGAGAAGGCAGAAAAAGAATACCATCTTTGGTAATCTCTCATTTTGTTAGTCATATTGAATTGACATTTGATTTCTGACTGCCTTTTGAAACATATTTCCTGTTCTGTTTGGTAGCATTTTGCACACTTATGGGTTCAGCACCAAATCTGAATTTCACATATCCTTACTACACTGTGAAGAACAAACCTTCAGACTACAGACTTTTAGATCCCTCTCATTTGATTACTTTGTGAATTTAATAGTCTATGCCATTTAAAGTCCCCTTTCCAATTTGTAAAGGTGATAGGGAATCTGTGCATGACTGAAAATCTAATATAAACATTAATCTTGATTGCAGTTTATGATTCTCCTATACGAGTGAGAGTATATAATTATGAAGAATAACCCAACAAAATATTCTATTTTGGGGGGGGTTTAAAAAGTGATGAGTCTTACAAATAAAGAGTTTTCATCTGAGAATATCTCCTTATTTTAAAATATAATCTTTCTCAAGAAATTACTTACTACCATGAAACAATGTAACAGAAGGATGATAATCTGAAACATTGTTTGAACTATGTAAAAATACCTTTGTGCATAACAAAAATACATTTTTTCTATGACTGTGGTGGAATTTAACACATTTATTAGATATATTATCATTGATTTTACTTACTTTTGATTACATGTCATCTATAAAACATTTCAAATGTAGGTAAGTTGTGAATATTTTGACAATAATATCACAATGATTGCAAATCTATATCTTTACATAGGAATCTTCTGAAAACGACACCTACCTCTAAGATATTGGACCTCAGACTTATTGAATTTAAAAAATTTTCCCACTTCTTGCAACAACCAATAACTTTGCCTTGATCATTTGCAGCTATCAGGTATTCTTTTAACTTAGCTAGAATAAGTGCTGAGTTTATCATGAGTAGACAGTGTCAAAAGCATCCTATGTCCTAATCCTATATATTTATGGTGGATCTAATAATTTATACAGATATTACCTTACTTGATGTTCAGAGCAACTCCACGGGACTGTTAGAGATTATTATGTATGAAATATAAGTCAAAAACAACAGACTGAAAGGCCCAATGGGATTCAATCTAATACTTTCAATACTTGGTCTAATGTGCCTGTAGCTGTATTACTCTGCTTTAGACCACACAGTATACTTTCACTTGAAGGATTGATAGCAGGACCTACAACTTCTGTCTTTAAAAGGAAAGTGTAAATTTATTTTATGTTGTATTAGAAATTACAGAATATTGTAAAGGACAGGGACATAAAGTATGGTTATTGTCAAAAAGACCCTTTACAAAAAAG
>RJWM01044467.1:0-13263 GCA_004363535.1 Dasyprocta punctata | reverse complement strand
GTGTGTGTGTGTGTGTGTGTGTGTGCGCGCGTGTGTGCAAGCGGGCGCGCGGGCGTGGTCTTAGCCACATTCTCATTTTTGGTTTTTGGGACACAATGTCAAACTCCCACACCTTCAAGGAGGAGGCGTTTATCTTGACTCACACTTTATAAGTCCCAGTCCTCGAGTGTCTGCTGAGTGCAGGCAGAGACAGAGTGGTGGGAAACAACACTACTCATGAGAAGGTGTCCAGGAATCAGAGATCGGGATCAGGAGCTGGACAGGAGATGAAACTTCCCAGGCCTGACTCCTGGCCACCACCCTTCAGGAAGACCCCACCCCAGCCTTATATTTAGCTCTAGATTCATCTGAGGACTGACCCAGCAATGTTCATACTGCCCCTATGAGCCCATCACCTCCTGGGAGTCCCAGTTCTCCAGGAGTGAGACGTGGAGAGGGCGGCCAGGAGCAAACCATCTGCACTTGTTTGTCTCCCCCACATACACATTGCTCTCAATGAACGTGGGAAGCTCATCAAGTTAGCAACCATCACATCAGGACACTGCTGATGCTCTGGAATGTGATCTGTAAACAGTGCTCAATGTCTTTCTGTGCTTCGCTGTATTTCCTATGATGATCATGACACTTCCATGGTGTCCCTCCCTTTTGTGCCTCCGTAGCTGTACCTGTCCTAGATGATGATCAGTGGATCATACCTTACACCTCTTTCTGCATGCATCTTCTTGCACTTAGGTTAATCTTTTTGAGGTTCACTCACGTGCAGTATTTGTAGCATGATTAAACTCCTTTAGCTGACTAAACAGACTGTCTCCCCTAAAGCATAATTTAGAATCTGCGTTGGGACCATTGTTTTAATGTTACATATTACATGACCAAATTTACACAGCAGTTTGTGTTCTCCTTCTGAATGTCACTGCTTAAATATTCTTAAAGGTCTTCAAGCATTTTACTCATAAGATTTAATCAAGTCAGAAAAACAGTATCAATGTTTAAAGCTTTCCTGTGACCCATGGTAACATATTAAGATTGAGACACCTGACTGCCTATCAAATCACCTTCAGGTAATAGTTGTCTGACCCTGAATCTTGGTGTGCTCTGAACAAAGTTCACTGCAGTCTCCGGATGCCAGCCACCTCAGATCTCCTTGCTGATGGAAAAAAGAAAAGAAGGGCCTGGAATATGATAAAGGTGTTCTATAACCTGGCAGTTTCACTAACATAAACATTACCCACTGGCCTGTGTATGAAATTTGTGCACCACATTAATTTTAAAATCTGTCTTCAACTCTGTCTATAGAGTTGAAGCCTACATTTTAAGAACTTACATTTACTTAAAATGGAATATTAAAATCACATTTTAAAGAAAATGTCTTTAACTAAAATGTACACTTGAAAACTATCTATTAAAAACCATATTTTCAGTAAACTTCCAGAAAAAATCATCTTTTTCCTTAAAATCAGGCCAATAAAAGATGATTTCTTGCACCCTAGAAAATGACCCCATATTCACAACAAATGTTCTGTATTTTGGTTGTATGAATATTTTTGTTGGCACTTACAGAGTTAGATTTTTTTCACTTTTACGCTTTTCTTTCTCTCAATGTTATTTTCACCAAATTCTACCCTAATGTGTATAAAAGCAGCTCATTTGTTATTTTCCTTATGTAATATTCCGATGTGTAAATATATGGTAATTTACCTAAAATCAGAAGTCAGCAAAGTTTCCATAAATTTGTTACAACGCAGAAATAACATTTTATTAATACATAACCTGTGATTGTTCTTATGATGCAATAGCAAACCCTCATACTTACATGTTTTTTGAACTGAAACGCCTAAAATATATTTTATGTATTTTTCAATATTTGTCAGCAGTACTGATCCAATAGGTTCATAATATTTGATGGGTTAGAACATGAATGTACTGCAAAATAATGCAACAGTGAATATTTGGCATGTCTTTTGTAGTTCATAGTCCCTCCTTTATTTGGGTATAAATCTAGAAATTGGATTTTGAGGTTGCTGGGTATGCCTGTGTCACGCTATGGTAGACGTTTCCACACGGGTATACCAAGTGCTTGATATGTCAATTGCTTTCATTTTCATCATTTCTTAGGTCACTCCTAATACTGCACTGAAGTTCTAATTTTTAATTACTTGAGCACTAATAATGCTGAATGCCACAACTTCGAAATTGCAAGTTTCTTTTTCAAGACTTGAATATTGAGGACATCTGATAAAAAAAGCCAGGGTCATGGGTTTCTGGCCTTGTGAAATTCATGTTGTCCCAGCTGGCACCAGCACCAGGGCTGTTTTGGTCAGTGTAGTTCTGGGGTGCAGTGCAATTCTGTTGTTTGCAGGTAAAACGCCTCATCCTTTAGTTTTCCAGGTGTTTTTAAGAGCAGAGAGTGGTTTACACGGCAGTGGAATCATAATTCACAGAGACAGAAAAGTCAACTGGACAAAATCTCTGAAATTCAAAGTCAGAAAGCCCTCAGAAATAATGAATGTTAATTCCCTCTTCTCCAGAGGGAGCCTGAGGTCAAGAAATAATCACTTTTTATATATCACTGTGACTTAGCAATGCCAGGTGATCCTCTCATAATGAGTTTCCAGAGACAGACTCCTCCTAGAGCGGAGGAGCAGCTGCCACGTTTGACGAATGCAGAGCCCGCTCCTTGCCACGTGACCTACGAGGCCGCTGCTCTGTCCTAGTCAATGCGCGCGCGCAGCTCACCACCTGTGGGTGGTTGTCGGGTGTCTAAGTCACGTGTATCCCCAGGTGAGGCCTGCTGTGTCACGTGCCTGTGCCAGAATTCCAGCGGCATGGACAGTAGAAGGGGTCGAAATACAGCACCTGGCCTGTAACAGTAACGAAGCATGAAGAACCATGGTAATATTTTATTTGGACAATAAGATTTGTGAAAGCCCCGGCTAGACATGTGAGAAGGAAATGCTTTAGAGATACTGAGAGAGTATTTACATAAAGAGCAGTTTTTTTTGTCATAAGAATCTCCTTGTATATTCCTAGTGATGTGTTATAACTGAACCTCAAAAATTCAGGGAGAAAGATAGTTACAATTTAAACAGTCAGTCGATTCTGTTTTTAGGCTTCCATTTATACAGCTCATGGTTTTATTCTCTATAGTTCACAGCAACAAAGTCTAATAACACAGCCAACAGACAAATCAGTATTTAGAAGCGTAATATGGGTTATACTGGAGTGTGACGGGTGAGTTAGATGATGTGGTTTTTATTTTTTATATGTTCATGTGTGCAGTGCGTAATGTCTACATTCCTTGTGTGGAGTTGGTCCAGGCACATAATACAGCTTAAATCAGTTTTTATTCCTTCACCCACAGCCCTGTGTAAGTGGAAATCCATGATTAACTCCATTGTATTTGTACTTGTAATAGTTTCTTTGTTTTCCTTTGTATTGCTGCTCACAAGTAATGATCCCAAAGGAGTAGGAATTACAGTATGAAACTGGTAGAATCTCTAAAAAGTTTATTTAAAAAAAGCAAGTATCTTCCATAGTTTACCTCAGTATCATAGTAACTAACATGGTGTATAGTTATATAATTGCCATTTCAAAGACAGAGGACCTTCTTGATTTTTATTTATTTTTAAATGAATTTTACACAAGTCTATTTAACAATGACAGCTAGAAAACATAAGATATTCATTGACTTTCAACCTCTACAATTTTAATAGATAATTGAGAGTTCCTTTGATCCTACAAGGTTGTTACTTCACATAAATGCCCATGTTTTCACAACAAATGACAGTAATTTAGTAATTGAGAAGTTACATCAAAACAAGATGAAGCAGATAAGTATTGCAAACAGGCATTAACATTCTTTTTCCCCTGCAATTACTGTGTATATTATTATAGCTATATAGCTAATTCGTTTCTCAAATCATTTTATATAATTTATGAACATACATATATACATCTCAAAGCCTATACCATAGCAAATTGCTTTCCTTTTAGTAACACCTGATGACACTTAAATATCTAGTTTTCTAAATTATTCATTTGGTTGTTTCTGTGTTTCTTGTCACAAGTGCAGTGTGGATGTATTAGATAATGGGGGTAGGAACACTCAGTCCTTGAAAAAAACAACACTCAGGATCTCATAATGGACACAATCATCTCAGACATGTACAGGTCTATGCTAAGAAAATGCCTTAAGTGGACAGTAAGCTGTCTGTGAACTACACTTTCTTTCGGGGCTTTTAATAAACACAGAATCCAGTTACAAAGAGAAAGTTTCCTAGAGATAATTATGCAGATTCCATAGCTAACAGCAACACTCTTGGACTTCTCTATCAAGGCTCTTTCCATCACTCTTTAGCCACTTGAAAATAATCACTTCTTAAAACAACGGGCTTCTTCACATAAAGGCATTTGTAACTGTGAGACACTTTGCCTAGAATCCTTCCATTTCCCCAATTTGCATTTATTTATTTATAACTGGGATTGAATGTATACATAAAAGGATGTTTCTCTTCTGCACTATGAAATTTGATACTTGCCCTTGATTTATTTACTTCAGCCTTTTTATTTGATGAAGAATTTCAAGCTCATTATGAACTATTTGATTGTTCAATTAATTAATATCTGTTTCTTTCACTGGATTACAGGATTCATTACTTTGAAAACCACTGGGCTTACCATGAAAATGAAACTCTTAAATGCACAAAAACATTTATCAAGAACTTGACAAAATTTAATATAAAAGAACTAATGCTTGAATGACACAATAAGCAACTAAAAATTCTGGGAAAATTAGAAATATCAGGAAAGTTTTCCACAGAGAATTAGTACCATGCATAACTTTCAGACAGAAAATGGAACATGCGAGGTTAGAGAAATACAACATATTCATACAAGAATATTAGCACAAATAAGTATTACCATAAATACTCATTTTAATCAAGTAAGGTAATTGGGAGAATGTTTTTCATCCATTATTGTAGAATATTAGGAGACCAAAATATCGCTATGTATGTGTGGAAAATGTTTGGGTCTACTCTAAGTATTTAAAACCACCTTTTATTTTTCAGTTTTTCAATGATCACTTTCACATCCTTATTCCTTAAGCTGTAAATCAGAGGATTCAACGTGGGAATCACAAGGGTGTAAAACAATGAGGTCATTTTGTCCTGATCTAAGGAATAAGATGAACTTGGTCGAAAGTACGTGAAGAGCACAGTTTCCTGGAAGATGGCAACTGCGGTGAGGTGGGAGGTGCAGGTAGAGAAAGCTTTGAACCTTCCCTCAGCAGAGCGGATCTTTAAGATGGATAAAATGATATAGCAGTAGGAGACAAGAACTCCTGAAATGGTGCTCAGCTCAATGAATCCAAAAATTGTAAATATGGCTAACTCATTGATCTGTGTCTCTGAGCAAGACAGTAATAAGATAGGTGGGATATCACAGAAGAAATGATCAATCTCATTAGACCCACAGAAACATAAGCGGAATGTTAACGTGGTGTGGATGAAAGCATCTGCCACTCGCACAAGGTAAACAACAGCCACAAGCTGGGAGCACAGCCTGCTGGACATGTGGGCCGTGTAGAGCAAGGGGTCGCTGATGGCCTTGTATCTGTCAAAGGCCATCACTGCCAGCAGTATGCACTCAGAGTCTATAAAGGTACAGCAAATGAAGAACTGCAGTGCACAACCATAAAAAGAGATTGATTTGTCCTTGCCAAAAGTATCAACCAGCATTTTGGGTCCAACTGCTGTGGAACAGCAGAGGTCACAGAAAGAGAGGTTGCAGAGGAAAAAGTACATTGGTGTGTGAAGCTGGGAGTCCGCTCTAATTAAAATGACCATTCCAAGATTCCCCAGTAGATTAATGAGATAAATGAGTAAAAACATGGTAAATAGTGTTACTTTCATCCCGGGGTTATTAGTAATTCCCACTAAAATGAATTTAGTCAATGAGGAGCAATTCCCTTGGTCCATTGTTAGTTTTCTTGTCTAAACTGTGAAGAAATAAAAAAAATGCAGAGTCAGATATTGTATTTCTTGATATCAATAAAGTATATAAGTCAGACAATTTTTTTCTTCATTGTCATATTTATTCTGGTCATGTTATATTTTAAAAACCATTTTTTAAATGCCTGGTCATGCTATGTCTTAAAAATAATTTTTTCCAGGCATGGTGACACGTGCCTTTAATCCCAGCACTCGGGAGACTGAGATAGGAGGAGCGTTGTGAGTTCAAGGCTGGCTTGGGCTACAATGAGAGCACAAGGCTGGCCTGAGCTACATAGTGCAACCCTGCCTCAAAACACTATGGCTGGGAGTTTGGTTCAATGGCTTAAGCGCCTGTCTGGCAGGCATGAAGTTGTGAGTTCAATCCCTGGTGTCACAGAAAAAAAAAATCATTTTCATCTATTTGACCAAGAAAAAAAAAAAAGATAAAACTGAGTCAGATAATTGAGAAGATTTTATCTAAATCTATATGGTCTTCATGATAGGTGTGTCTTTCAACAAGTTCCTTAATTTTTATGAGCCTTCTTTCCTTACTTCATTGATGAGCCTTTGTTCCTTACTACATGTGGATGAATTGAAGTCATTCTTGATCTTTAAAATAAACCAAATACTACAAAGTTTTAAAATGTTTCAGTAAGTCTTTTCTGGATTTTCTACATGTACATAAAATTTATTTTATTATGTTCAGAAGTGGTTCCAGAATACAGAACATATTACTGGGTAATATTTAATCACAATGGTGCTTCTATTGGTCTATGATTTCCATACTATATAACAAGAGAAGTAATTTTGATTTACCTTTGATTTAGAGATCTATTAAGATTTTTTTGTAATACTCATTAGCTTTTTATAGCAACTTTCTGTTCCAAAATAATCAGTTTTTTATCTGGAAAAAAATAAGAGTACCAACACATTTAACTGTATACTTGCAATTGACTGAGTTAATAATACTTGTATTCTAAAAATTTGGAATAGAATGAAAGAAAATCAATATTTTTGAGATGTTTAGGTTTCTCTATCTTTTATACAAGTGTATTTTTATGTTTCTCAGTTGACATATAAGAATTGAAGTGTGAATGATGTATTTTTGCATTTTTATTAAATTTAAGTAAAATAAGTTCTGTGTTTCACATGGAATTAAATTTATGCATGCTATTTTAATGTGACAATTGTTTCTCAAATAAAAGAAAAAGTATTTGAAATCTATATATGTGCTTGCAGAGCAGTATAATAAGGATTTCCCTATGTTACCAGGCTAAAATAAAAAATTGAAGTACTGTTTTGTGGATACTTTTAAATTTAGTCAGATTCTTCCAATTCTGAAGAAATATATATAGATATAAAATCTCCGTCCTTCTCTCTTCTCTCTGTCTCTCTGTGTCTGTCTCTCTCTCTCTCTTTATATATATATATAGATAGATAGATAGATAGATAGATAGATAGATATAGATAGATATACATATTAGGCATTAGATATTAGAAACTATTAAAACGGTAAGAAAACATAAAATGATTCATTTTTTAGTATCTCACGTTATTTCTTTTTCTAAAATGGTAATTTGCTTAGTTCCTTTGTGCTCTGTGTTTCTAAGTCTGTGCACTCATAAACATACCTGAGACAAGCTAGTCTTTGGCAACTGAACTCTAGGCAGACAGCATTTTATTTTATCAGGGAGCCTTTGGGACTTTGGACTCTAGGTATTTCCCTGAGGCTTTGCTGTGATTAATTTTACATTTGGTTCTGTATATTTCCTTGCAAATACACTAACAAGTTTAGTTATGATGAGCTTTAACTGTTCACAATTGTAACCAAACTATATTAGGAAGAAAACAACAAATTATTATTTAAACTCTAGAATGCAATATAAACTTCTCCAATCAATCAAAAGTTTAACAAATCCCCAAATTCTTTTCTGTTGTCCATTCTTCCTCCGATTTTTTGAGCACTCTCTTTTACCATCTCAGTAATATTATTGTGTTTTGATATATTTTTATTTACCTAATGGTGTAAGGACTACAATAAAATGTTCATCCTCCTAAAGAAAACACTTATTTGCTTGTTAGTATTTTCATAAGTTTGTGTAGCCACCACCACTGTCTAATTCCAGAACGTTTGTAATCCCCCCAATAAGAAACCCAGATCTGTTAGAGTCATGCTCCTTTCCTCTCACTCTGCAACCTCTGACAACCACTGATCCCTTGCCAGGGCTCTGTATTTGTCCATTCTGAACAGTCTACACTGACATAATTATGGAATGCTTAGCCCTTTTCTTTCATTTCTCTGAATATTTTCAAGGTTTTCCCATGTTGTTTCAATGCCAGAATACCTTCATTTTAGTGGAATGTTCCTTTTGTGGATATAATCTATTTTGATTATGCCTTCATGGGTGACATTTGGCTTATTTCTATTTTATGACTATTATGCGTTATGGTATTTTACCTCCACCTCTTTGTTTTCTTTGTTCTTCTTTTAGTTTTTTTTTTTTTGTAATTTTATTTTAGAGAGAATAAAACCAAGCAAAATAAAACAGAAAAGGGCCAATCAAAACAAGATAGTGTAAGTGACACAACACTTTAAAACAAGATAATAGGAAATCAACAATGGCTACCATAATGCCTCCGTTGTCTTCAAAATAGCTGCCCATACCCTCTGACATAGGAAAATCAAACAAAACAGAACAGAACAGAACCAATAAAAACAAAACAATGAATGCAATACAGGATTTCAAACAAAATAATGGTAAATCCAAAATGGCTACCATAATATATCTTTCTATCTTTGAAATAACTGCTCATGCCATCAGATAGAGCAAAATCAAACAAGACAAAACAGTAAAACCAAACCAAAGAAAGCAATGAGAATGGTACAGGATTTTGAAACAAGACAATATGGAATGAACAATGGCCAGCACCTTCAGAAGCAGATCTCCCGTATATGGTACATTACGTATTGCTGTTTTCTGTGATTTGAGAGCATCCACTAGTGCAAAGTCTCAGCAATTCCTAGAGTTAGGTGACTGAAGAGCAGACCCCTTAAGTGAAAACTATGGCAGTTGTGACCTTTGTATACTGCTGTTTTCCTTACAGAAAGAATGGGTAAGTCCGCATGTACCAATGGGGTGAACCAAAGCACAGGATCATGAGGTACTGTGTTCTGTCTCTTCCATAAGGCTAGCATTTATTTGGTCCTTTAAATTTCAGTGTAGATTCTTTATAAATGAGACCATCAAGTAGCCACTGGCCATGAGAGTTGTGAGGCCCTTCCAGAGTTGCATGTCTCTACCCCTTTCCTGCAGTGCTCCAAGGGTATAGTCCAGGAAGTACCCATGGATGTTGGAAGTTTCCTATTCTGCCTTATCACTGTTCTCATCGCTCAGAAACAGCTAACAATAACAGCTTAACTATGTGTTAGTATAGTTCTTTTTGATGGGATATTTTGGAAAAACTTTAAAGTTACTGCACTGCACTTGATTTTTTTTTATCTTTCTCCAAATGTGGTAGCTTTTTGGGTTGTTATTTCTTTAAATAAGTTTTTAGGTCATCTTTTTCTTTTTCTTACCTTTCTTTAACTCCTATGATATAAATTCTTATTTTCTGGATGTTATGCAAACCCTGTAAGTTTACCTATAGTTTTTATTATCATTTTTGCTTCTTCAGCTTCAATTCTACATTCTCAAGTAACCTGTCTCAGAGTTCATAGATTCTTTCAGATTTTTTATTAATTGTTGTTGATCTATGTCTTTCTCTCTATATCTCTCATCTTTTTTGTTTCATTCTTTGCTCCAATGTTTCAGTGAGTTCTTCTTTCTGATTTCAACCTTTCCGTTGAAATTTTCAGTTTTTTTATTATTTCATTATATCACCTCTTTGTGTTTCCTTAATAAACTTCTTTGAGCTTCTTTAGATAAATTATTTTGAGTTATTACTTGTGAAGCAAATAGATATCTTTTTAAGGACAGTTACTAGAATTTTTTAATGAGATCTATATTTTGCTTTTTTCCCTTTATTTTTTATTAATGTTTCTTGCTGTTTTATGTTGATAATTGCTCTTTTGATAGAATGGTTCTTCTGTCCCAGCTTTCCAGGCTGGTTTTAGTGTGGAAAGACTTTCTGTTATGGGAGCATGTGAGCATTCTGTCAAGGAGGCCCAGGGCAGTTCTGCATTCATGGCATGGTTCTTCCAGCTGAAGTCAGTGGGAGAATGCATTTCATGGCTCATCAGGGGCAAGTAATCAGTGAGTGTCCAGAGCAGTAGTGAGGGGTTAGGAAGTTTTCATGGGCTACGTTTCCTAGAGTGCTCACAGTCCTTTCCCCTCACTTGTAAAGTCTCAGGCAAGGAGATCTTTAGTGGTACCAAGTCCAGCTCATCATCACAAGCATGAAGGCAAGGACACTGACATGTTGTCTGCACCTTTGGTGGAGTAGACACAGGGCTGAGTTAGAATTATGGGCACTGTGCAAGGATAGCACCTGGGGTTTTGTGGCAATAATGCCTATGTATAATTTCTCCACTTACTTTACTGGCAGTGATGTACACCACATGAGGGTTCATCAGTGACAGAGCTGGAGTCCAGTGTGTGTGTGTGTGTGTGTGCACATGTATGTGTGTGTGTGTTAACAACACTACAGCAGCTACAGAGTCCAGGTGTGAACCAGGTGTCTATGGCAGCACAACTTGTGTATTAGTCAATTCTGGCCATTATAATATCTAAACACAGTATCTAATGGATTCAAACTATGCTAGATTACTTATTCAAACACTTATCTTAATCTTCTTTTTGTATCTTTAAATCACTTCCTTCACACACATCCACCAATGACTTACAACAAATATTAATGTTCAAATAGTATAAAATTAATAATAGTATGTGGTGGTTTAATATCTTTGAGATCCTATATCCTGACCCCTTTATTTATGTCACTGAAATTTCAGAAACATGATATTGCAGTAGTATATTTAATTATGTGTGTAACACAAGTTAGATAAATAATGATGTTAGGTCATATAAGTATACTGATTAGAATGGTAACAATGTTCAGTGCCTCAGAAAGCAGGAGATCCTACCTTTATGTCAGGATAACTGTTCTTCCTGGACAACTTGTCACTAAGACATATCATGAAGGAAGTACCCAGTGTCACTCTAAGTCTCTGTGGATGCACAAAGTGAATCATATATATCTCAGGTTCCACTCTGTAAAAGGGGAAATTAGCCTAGAGTGTTTTTAAGGTAACTCCAGGATGGCACTTCCGTCTCTGAATTCTCTCTGATTTTCTTGCTCTGTAAACCTCTCTGCACTCAAAACACAGGTGTATGTAAAATAGTAAGATATACAGAACTCTTATGATCCCCAAATTCCACTTCTAAATGTATTCTCAAATGTTGTAGTGACAATACCTGCCCACAGGCATGTATACAAACAATTAACCTATGCATTATTTGCAGTAGCATAAAACAGAAAGAACTCAAATACACTCAATTTAGCTCAGATTATAATTTGTAACATTTATGTAGCTGTACAAGCTCAGGATGAGCCTTGGTGGAAGCTAATGTATATGCTTTTGAGGAGCAACTGTCTTTAAGATGTTAAAGCTATTTAGTTTCTTGATACATCCTAAAACATGGAGGAACCTTGAAAATGCTAAGTGAAAAAAAGTTGTTCATACAAATCTGTGTATTATATGATTCAATCATATGAAAATCCAGAACAGAGAAATCTGCAGAGATAGTAAAAATATTCGTGGTTGCTCAATGCTGGGGAGAAGGGAAAATAACTATGTACTGGGTAAAGATTTCCTTTCATGTTGATGAAGAGAATCTAGGTATCAGAGGGCAACTACACTACATAACAATGTAAGTTTTATATTATGTGAAGAGAATCTAGGTATCAGAGGGCAACTAAACTACATAACAATGTAAGTTTTATATTATATGAATTTTATATTATGTTATATTTCAATGACCTTCATTGAAAAAAACAAATAGGAATGAAAAAAAGAAGCTAAGCCTGGGAAGGACTATACAAAGGTAACTCAGGAAATTTTACATCCCTCAGGGCAGGGAAACAACTGAGGAGAAAACAGGTCCAGGAAGAAATCAGAAGTTGATCAATGGCAACTTCTTGTCCTGCAGATATACATCGGAGAAATAAACAATGATCAGCAAGATCTAATTTCATGAGGTAAGGTATCAGACCATTACTAGCAAACAGTTAAGTGATTTGAGATTCCCTTTAACATTTTATTTCTCATTCACTGTTGGTATCAGTATAAGATCCTCGTGGAAGATGGTAATGAAATAGAAAAGGCCATTTAAAATGCCTTCAAGCATGACTTTCTTCGGTATGAAAATATAGTGCTTCCACTGACTTGAACTGGATGAGTTTCTCACCTTCACTAATAATGGCAGAGGGGGGGATAATAACAAACACATATGATAAACAGGAAAACATACACAGGTTCAGACACACACACACACACACACACACACACACGAAAAAGTACTGTTCCTTTTTGGGAGCTGTTGAAAGTGGGAGTTGAACATAAGTGCAGGGCTGGGGCATTGCTAACCTGAGAACAAAGAGATGCCTCAAAGGGCAAGATAAGGTCACAGCTGAGGACACCTGGCTCCAACTCCAATTAACTAAATAAAGACTGTAGCTGCAGGTATTTCACTCCAGTAGTGCAACATGGAGGTCTTCTTCTAAGATAGTTCTCCTAAATTAACATAATCTGTTACTTGGAAAAGTCCTTGAACCACTCCCAAGGTCTGTTCAATTTCCTGTATTTTCCACTCTAACCTCTTCATTGTTTGAAAACTAAATAAATGTGGCTCACCTAGAGACATTCCTTTTCTTAGCCCCCAGAGTCTCGAACTCTGCAGAGGGTTTTGATCCTCCTGGAGCCCTAAAATCATGCCACATGTCTCATTAATTTAAGCTTTCACTGTACACTTGTTTGGGAGACTGGGGTTCTAGGTCAGGTCCCTGATAGTCCCTGTTAATTCCCAGGTGAGATTTCAGAAGGAACTTTGTTTTTTTTTTTTTTTTTTTTTTTTTTTTTTTTTTTTTGCGGCACCGGGGATTGAACTCACAACCTCGAGCCTGCCAGGGCAGGCGCTTAAGGCACTGAGCCAAACTCCCGGCCCGGGTTTTTTTTGAGGCAGGGTCGCACTATGTAGCTCAGGCCAGCCTTGCGCTCACGTTGTAGCCCAAGCCGGCCTCGAACCCACAACGCTCCGCCTACCTCAGCCTC
>RJWM01044466.1:0-13211 GCA_004363535.1 Dasyprocta punctata | reverse complement strand
GCAGTGAAAAGTATTCAGAATGGACTTCATTGCAGGCTTGTACTAATCCTTAAATAATTACAATTCATCTACTGGGTGCTGGAAACACCTCATGGAATGTGACTTTGTTCTGCTGGCTTCTCTAATCCGATTCAATTACTTCAGTTCCCTTTCCCAGCGGCTTCATACTCGGAAACTGAACTCCATGTCACACAGAGAACCTGGGAGGGGTGATGTTCAGTTTCAATAGAAATGAACTGAACGTTTAAAAAAAAAATCTTCATCGTTTCCCAAATATCAGTACATCAATAAACATGAGAAACACCTTGTAATTCACAAAGCTTCCTGTGCCTTTGTTGTGATAAGGGCAGATTGGTCTGGCTGAAGAAATGCTGGAGATGGGAATAGTTCACTGGCTTGGACCAATTTGAATGGATGGAAATCACAAAAGTCCCTGAAGCTGGAGAAAATGAAACTGTGAAGCTGGCAGAAGCTTGTCATCTGCATGCAGAAAGCGACAGAGATATTACAGATTTCCTGTACAAAGTGAACTCCTTCAATCACCTGTAAAGAGTTCCCTTGTCAATTAGGACTGTCAGAGAAAGGCAAGGGATGCCTCCTTCGTCTCCTTGCCAAAAACAGCCACCTGCCCAGAATTAAAACTTTGATTTCAAAAGAGAATAAAATATCAGAGTTCAGAGATTGCTCAACAGAAATTCCACAAAAGAAATTGCAATCTAAAGGAACAGAGAGCCGAAGCCCACGTTATTGCTCATGTAAGGGTAGGTTTGAGAGTGTGTGATCTTTGTGAGATGAAAAAGACCAAGGTCTTAATTAATCACCCAGCTTTTTGCCAGAAGTAAATGCTATAATGAAATAAAAGGAATTGTCACTCTGTTCCTATGCCCAATTTTGACCCTGCGTTATATTATTTTCAGTGAATCATGTCTTTTATCTCAAAATCATCTCCATCATTCCCCTAAACTGCCTACAATTTTACAATTGAAGAATGAATAATGAAACGTGGGGATGCATGTGAGATGAATTTAGAGGCAATAACCTTTAAATGGAAATTTATATCTTTTTCAGCTTCCTACCTATAGTGAAAATGGAGAAAAAATTTACTCCTTAGAATTAAAAATGTGTTTCACCATTGACATTGTTATCTTCTGGGTAATTGGCAAACTTTCATGGATGCTTTTAAAACAGCTACACATTCCAAAATAAATGCTGCTGTATGAGAAAACACCACAAGCTTTTTTCAATTCCGTAAGCTTAATTCTCTTTTCTGACACTGAGAAATGACAGTAAATAGATTATCAGGATCTGGGGAGCTAGTGCAATACAGATTACAGAGCTGTGTTTTAAGAAGTGGAGAGACAATTATACAATGTATGACCCTGTTAATTTTTTCTCTGTGGTATTTACTGAAGTTCTCTTACTCTTAGCTAGATGCAAGATGGTGACAACCGTGTTACCAAACAGTATTGTATTAAATGAGGTAATATTATTGCTTAACTACAGAGTCTGTCTATGCAAAGCACCCAACCACTGTATTTATAATGTGGAAGAAAACTACATTTATACTGTTGATGACTGTCTCAGCTAAGTAGGACACTAAGCATCACATAAACCACTCATAAATAAGCTTAAAATCTACTCAGTAATATAAGTAAAAAGAGAATTACATTTCTCTAATTTATCATTTCCTTTTTGCAACAAATGTTCATTGATGTCTTCTCATATACTGTTCCTTCTTCTTGATGTTGTTGGGTGGCAATGAAAAAAAGGTATACAAGGGCCTCATGCAGATAGCACTTACCTACTGTATTACAAAAACAAGGATTTTTGTAACAGAATATTTATATAGTGATGTTCTTTTGTTTTTTTCAGATAATAGTATTAATAACCATTTTTATTATACACTTAAAGTTTATCACAAAATAAATAGTGGAGAAAGTTTGAATAAGGATGTTCCAAGACGACAAGATATTTTAATTAGCTGTTGCATACAGATTACTAATGTTTTGCATTTTATATTATCACACATCTTACTCCAAGTAATTTTCAACAAAACTCTGCCCTATGACTACTGAAATGAAACTGCATAAGGGATGAAAAATATAGTGAATTAGGCAAACAAATAGATAGTTCTTTAAATACCAACATGGAAAAATTTCAAAAACGTGCGAAACAGTCACGTCTGAACCTCCCTCCCAGTGTGGAAGCCAGCAAATCTCTAAAGTATCTTTCTAAGGAGTCAAAATTGACCTATGATGGAATTGAGGTGTTGCAAAAAGTCACACGTGGAGGAAAAAGCACTTCTCTCTGGTTTGTGAATAGACTCTTTTTTGAAGATAGAAAGTCTACTAAATCCTAGGAGCATTGACACTGATATTTAACCAACTGGTTCTTCTCTGTAACTTTGTATGGGATGGTTAAGCAGAATAAAATTACTTTGCAATGAAGTTGCTATTTTTTAAAGACAAAAAAGAACCACGTATCAGAGTGTTAATTAGTTGTAAAATTCAAAACTAATTGTACTATGAGTTTAGTCAGTGTCAAAGCTTCAACTCTAGGACAATGTATGCTGATTCTACCATGTTATGTACCATGATTTAAGGTACTGTGGACATTTCCTGATCCCTGAGTGGTGCGAGTTAGGAAATATAGAAGTGTTTTTTATTGTTCATGTGTACTTAGGAAGACCTGCACTGGAGAAAGCCTAAGCATTAGTACAATGAATCTTAAAAAATTTGATAAATTTTAATCACTCAAAATGAGCATAATTCTTAGACAAAAGCTAGAAGTAAAACAAATATATTAAAATGTTAAAGAACATACAATATAATTCTATAGTAAACATATAATAGTGAAAGAATAGAAATAGTACTTTCAAATGGAATGTAAGGTAAAGACGTCACTGATTTCTTTTGCATACAACAGTTTGTGGAAAGGTATGAAAAGTAAATTAATAAAAAGAATTAAGCAAAATAACAAAATCATCATTATTACCAGGTAATAATGCATGATTGATAGCTATTTAGGGATGATGACACATAAAACATTATGAATAATGAGTTTTCAGTGAGAATTCTGGGTACAAAAGTGAAAAAAGAGTTGATTTCTTTACTCTAGGACCAATAATTAAAAATTATTTTAAAATGATAAAACCTTAAGACAATATACTTAGTAATATATGTAAAATGTGCAGATTGAAAACAGTGCTCTTTTTTACTCAAAATCATACAACTGTCCAATTTTTACATATTGGTTTGTTAATTAAAAGTAGTTTCATCAAAATTCTTATCATGATTTCAAAAGATATCAAATTTTTAAAAAATTATATAGTGTAGGAAAGATTAAAAATGAAAAAAATGCAATTATGAGAAAGAATAAAGGGAGTAGTTCTCAGTGTGGTTACAAAAACTTTCACCATGTGAATTCCATGGTAATTCTAATGTTAGGGCTCAAAAAATGCACATGCAATAATCACACTGTGTTTCTGATATACTCAGCCAATGTAGTAAACTCCTAGTATACACTAGAAGTAATGTTTTCAGAAGGAAAGTAGGGATGAACAATGAATGGGTCCTTGAAGTTAATTTTTATTATTTAACCCTAGTCTGATGTCATATTGATTGCCTCCCTTCTACAAGTCTCTTAGTAGGTTACAAAACTGCCTAATTTTATAGCATTTTAATATACTTCATATTAACAAATTCATCAGAAGTATCTGCATCCATCAAAGTATCTGACATGTTACTTTACTGTATTTTTAATAATAATAAAACTGTGGGCATAGATGTTACTAATTTAGGAAATTGGACATGTTCTTATATGTATTTCCAAGAATGAAAATCACAACAAAAACATTTCTAGACACTAAGATAGTCTTTAAATATATTTTGAATATATATAACAAGTATACATATTTATCTAGACATATTACATATGTATACACATTGCTACTTTCCACATACAGTAGCAAAAACGTACACACCTACATACATTTATGTATATGGACACGTAAGGAATCTCATTCAACTCAATCTAGCATAAACATTATGTAAAGTGGAGTTTCATTCTTGATGATTCCAAATTTCTTTCCACTTCCTGTCAATCAGGGAGTTTCTCTTCACATTTCCACAATTCTGTCATTGCTCCTCTGGCTTATTCTCTGTCCTGCCTGCCTTTTAAACTAACACTCTTAAAAACCTTCTTTTAAATGTTTACTAAAGCTAGAATCAGACCATGTTTCTTCCCTAGTGTTAAATCAACACTTCCCACTCCATCTAGTTTTTGACTGCTGAGTTTAACACTGGGAGGAGGTGAGGATTTCTATGTCTGCCAACTGGCACTGCTTGGGAGGAAATCTGGCATCAGAACAATTGCACATTTAAAGCCGATGTCACAGGCCTCTGTTCGCTGGGCATTTCCCTGCTCTTTTCATGGACTTTTGTTCCTCTTAACTTCATATGACACAAAGAGTAAAAAAATAGTCTTTCCAAAAATCATATTTTACACAAAATGGAATGTGCTTTCTGGGCATAATAAAACACAAAGTCTGGAGAGTATATTAAGGAAAAATATTTAAACATTTGAATTCATAAGTTCCAAAATGTATCTAGATATGCACAAGAACAAACCATATCTAGACATGCTAAGGTTTTTTCAAATAAAAGAAAAATATATAGTAAGTTGACAACTGAGGATTAAGTAAACAAGGCAATACACTTCTATAATCATTCTTAAACTTGTATTTTGGGGTAGGAGACAGCAGCTTATTGCAGACCATATTCACAATTCAAGAGTCAGACAGAAATCTTGAAAATTATATCACATTGTAAAATAGATCAAACCTCTTGTTTTGGCAAAAGAACAGACTTGTGGATCAATGTAACAGTATAGAAGATACAGAAACAACTCCAGGCACACTCAACTATGTTATCTTTAACAAAGGGGCCAAATACCTTCACTGAAGGAAAGACAGACTTTTTTTTTTGTACCAGGGATAGAACCCACAACCTCATGCTTACCAGGCAAGCACTTGAGCTACTGAGCTAAATCCCTGGCCTGAAAGATAGCCTCTTTCACAGACAGTACTGGGAGAACTGGATATCCATGTACTGAATGTTAAAGGTTGATCCATATCTTTCACCATGCACTAAACTAAAATAAAAATTGATCAAAGATCTAAAACTTAGAACAGAAACACTTAATCTGCAGGAATATTAAATAGGTAAAATTGTTATACATATTGGTGTAAAGACTTTCTGAACAAAATCAGTTGAACAAAAAATAATATCAAGAATCAACAGATGGTATCACATCAAATTGAAAAGCTTCAGTACAGCAAAAGGAACTATCTACAGTGTGAAGAGACAACCTACAGAATGGGAAAATTTTTTTCACCAGCTACTCCTCCAACAAATGATTAATATCTAGAATACATAAAGAAGTCAACTATACCCCCCAAAAAAACTTAAAGAGCCAATTAAAAAGGGCATCTGAAATGCATAGGCACTTCTCAGGTGAAGAAATACAAATGACCAATAAATACATAGAAACAATATTCAAAATCACTGCCCTTTAGAGATATACATATTAAAACAACACTGACATTACATTTCACTCCAGAAAGAATGGCTACTCTCAAGAAATCAAGCAATAACAAATGCTGGCAAAGCTGTGGGGAAAAAAGGAGACTTCCTCATCGTTGGTGGGAGTGTAAATTGATATAACCACTGTGAAACTCAGTAGGATGATCTCTCCAAATACTAAAAATAGAAATTCTATCTGACCCAGCTATTCCTCTTTGAGGTATCTTACCAAAAGACAAGATACCACAATGATATAGGCATACCATGTTTATAGCAGCACAATTCATAATAGCTAAATCCTGGAAATTGCCTATATGCCCATCAACAAATGAATTCATAAAGAGAATGTGGTATTTATATACAGCAGAGTAGTACTCTGCCATTAGAGGTAAAAATTTTAGTCATTTGTAAGAAAATGGATGTACTCTGAGACTATAATGTTAAATGACATAACTCACACACACAAACTTAAATAGTGTATGTTTTTTTCATAAAAAATAACCATGCAATATTAGGAAGATAAGAGAAAAAGAAAAAAAATGTGTGATAATCTGGTACGGACAGTGTATCAAAAATTCATCTTGACCTAGGACAATGGTCTTACAAGCTTCATATATTCTTTGATCTATTAGTCTGGTTTTCAGTCTGTATATGTGATAATTAGCTTTATAAGGTTTTATAAGATAAATAAATGAGATAAATAAATGAATGTGATGATGGAAAAATAAAAGGGGGTAGAGGGACAGGAAAAGATTGAAATGTGTTACGTAGATGTACTTATTCCTCACAATGAAATGTAGTCATTATGTACTGCAGAAACATACTAATAAAAGCCAAAATGTGTAAAAAGTAGAAATGAAATAGATTAGATTGCTAAGAAAAAACACAAATGTAACACACTGAGAATTTGAGAGAAGAAAGAGTTCCTGCTTGGAAGGCTAGTGATAGCAGTGGGCATTTGATAATACTAGTTACAAGCTGAAGATTGTGTCTGAGTGGGTGTCTCGGTCACTTTTACTTTTTTTCTCTCATTGCTAGGACAAGAGATTTGACACCCAAAATTAGGGAAGGAAAGGTTTATTTATCTTACAGTTTTTGGAGGTTTCAGTCCATAATCAGCTGGTTCCAAGGCAGGGTGACATGGCACTGGGGCAACACTTCAAGGCAGCAGCCAGAGTGAAAAGGGGGAAAAACAAGCCTCTTCTCTTTCCTTATATTGTACACAGGCCACCCCCTACTCCCTAGGGCAGATGTAGCACTCACAAAATCTCTTTACCCTCCTCTTGCACAGGATGAGGATATTTACAAAGTAAGAATCCTGGCTCTCTGCTGAGTCTCACAGTTAAACTTCTTAGGTTGACACAATGTATCAACCATAACAGTTGGTTATAGCAACTAAATAAGGGAAAGGAAAAACAACTAAGTAGTGGTAGGTGAATGAAAAATACAGATGAGAATCTAGAAAAGGGTCAAAAGTACTACAAGTTTTTCACAAATAGAAATCTGCTCATTTCTCAGGCAACATTTGAAAGTAGGGACTTTATGCACAAGTATCTGAAAATCAGACAAGAATCTCCACCATTATAAAGGTATTTTAGGAAACTGAGTCCTAATAAAATAAGTCTACCAGGGACTTACAGCTTCCTCAAAACACTTTGGAAAATATAAACACCATTGGGTGGGTGGCTCAGGAGTTTGATTCAAAATCTTTCAGAAAGAAAAGTGAATCTCTCGGATCTGGAGAAACAACTGTTAGCTTCTCAAGCAAGAATCAGTTAGGGATACACTCAAGGAATTAGAAGTGGACCCGCAATGAAGGAAGGCTTAGTAACACTGATACCAACACACTGGATTTCAGCGAGTCATTAAACCTTGAATGCCCTACCCACAGAGGTTAAATCCTGTAAGAAGAAAAAATCATCTAGAATTTACATTGTTTTTCCAAATGCAATAATAATTAACATGTAAAAAGAAACAAAAACATGGCCAATGTGTTTTCTAACTATTAAAAATGTAATAAAGGCATAGAAATACTTGATTTTACTATATGAACTTTAAGAAATAAAGATTTTTTTGAAAATATGAAACACAAGGAAAGAACAAATAGGATAAAAATAATGAGGATTTCAAAATTGGAATTTAAAAATAAAGTACTCATATGCCATTGTAGAATTAAATCCAGAAAGTCACACACTGAAGTTTGACTAGTGACCTTTATTAAAATAAAAAATAATCTAAATAAAAACACAGAAAGTAAAAACAAAGATTATATAAAAGAATTTTTAAAACATTCAAAAGATGTGAGGCATGGTAAATTTTTTCCACCCATGTGATTTAGATTTCAGAAAGGAAAACAGAGGAGAGGGGAGAGAATGTGTGATATATAATTTCAGGTGATCACTACTTTTCTTTTTCCTTTCTTAATTTTTACTTTCCAATTACTGCCTTTTAGGTCTACTGCTAGAATTTAATACATGTTATTGTGGTTTCTTTCTTTTCCAGCTGCTAATATTTACTTTGCCTTTGCTTTTAAGCAGTGTGACTAAAATATCCATATATAGTTTTCTATTTCTGTATTCTGATTAGAATTTGATGAACACTTTAAAATCTGTTGGCTTATATCTTTTATTAGTTTACCAAGTATTTCCTAACCACTATCTCTCAAATTTTGCTTCTACCAATCCTTTCCCTTTCTCTCTGCCTCTCTCTCTCTCCTCTCTTCCCCTCTCACTTGCTATACTCACATTCCACAATATTAAGCAAGCAAAGTCAGTCCTGAAACAGTATCTATTCTGCCATTAAATTTGGGGGATGTAAATTCTAGTGAATGGCAAAAGGAATAGATTTTTAAATAAGACAAAGTAGGCGATATTCAAATAAGACATTGAAACAAGACATTTACATTTGCATCTTATGTGGCTAAACTGTCATTAAAATAAAAAAGCAAATGATAACCCAAGGAGTTAGGAGAATAATTGTGCCATAGGAAGGAAGATGTATAACATGAGGGAGATCTAAGCTTCAAATTCTGGAACCACTTTACTTCTCAACAATCATGATGAACACTCAAGTATTGTCTTTGTAACTTTTCACTAAAAATGTGTATTTTATTTACTTTTCTGTATTTGTGTTCTATTTAGTAAGCAAAAGTTAAAATAGTAATAATAATAATAATAATAATAATAATAATAATTTTGTGCCAGGAATGTACTCAGGACCTTGTACTTCCCAGGCAAGTGCTTTGCCACTGAGCTATATCCCCGAACCAATAATGATAATAATAATCGAGTTATTTCTGCAGAATTCAATCCTATACCATCTATATATGACTTAAGAAAAGCAACTTATGTATGAATAAGTTTCTTTAAAGGGAAACATTTTTAAATATACATAAAAATAACTGAATTTTTTAAAATCTCAACTTAGACGCATAATAGTTTCTTTCTTTTAATAAATTCCTAATTTCCTAGACTGAAATCATTTATTGTTGCTGGAAAATGACTTTTTAGTATTATTTGGTCCTATTTTTATAAAATCTTTCTAAAATTCAGTAATTGGAACAATATTATATCACTCAGTATTCAACAACAAATCTTTGTAGCACAGGCTACCTACCTCATCATGAAATTCATTCATTGTTTCTGTAGGTACAAAGTAACACAAGTGCTTCATCATTTTTTGCAGGTAGGTAACAATAAACATGAGGTTTTGGGTCAATGCAGCTAATTCAGTCTCTTTTACAGGATAAGCCATCCATGCAGGATCTTTAACATCAGCTTGATATCAGGGCTCAAAGATCTTGGACGCCAGGTGGTATAGACAGCAGTGCTTTTGCCAGCCTCGTTCTTAGTGTAATCACTTAAAAATTTACCCACCCCCACCACTCACCTCATGCCAGCAGGAGTTAATGAAACACCAAGAGTTCAGATTTATCTGTCATAGAAAGTGCAGTGTGTTTACTGAAACTTCAGTGCTATACTTGACTCAAAGATATTTTCTTCCTCCACCCATAGCATTCTGGAACTACATGACTTGAACAGAAGAAAGGGCATGCAATTGGTTTGAGACACTTCTTCCTTGTTTGCCTGCTAGATTTTCACAAAATTAGGCTACATATTTGCAGCCACAATTGCTGGACCACAGAAAAATTTCCCTCAGTGCAAAATAAAATCCTTTCATTTTAGCAGATTTTTAAAACAGGATTCCATAAAATAAATTTCAAGAGATATGCAATCATGACAACTAAATTTGAGCATCTAATTTTTACATATGTTTTCTGGGTAAAAATCAAATCTTCAAGGTCATAAAGTAACTGGTAAATAAATACTTTAGACTATAAATTATGCTTTGAATGAATTATGATTAACTATATTTTTCATGTAAATATGGCAATACATGTTTTGCACACAGCCTTGTGCGATGCACAAAATAGATTTGTTTCTTTATTGTAAATGTTATGAGAATATCAGGAAAATCAGTTAAATGCAACATCATGGTCTGCCAAACTGAGTTCCTTTCAATCAGTTTCTGTCAGCCTTTAGAAGAAATGGAGTATGCACAGGGGACAAAAACACAGGTTGCAATAATAAACAAGGCTGCTATCTTTGTAATAAATATAGAAAGCATGTGAAACCCAAACATGCTGGCAATTTATCCCCTTATACCAAATTAACCCCACCAGAAATGCTGACAATGCTTTAAAAATGTTTATTGTTACAGTGTTTCCCTAAATATTAAAAAAAATAGAAACAAAATGAAAAATGAGTTCATTCTTTCAGGTTTTAAGATAAGTAAATGAATATTAGCTTTTTCTTTTAATGTCTATACACATTCATGGCTATAGCCTATGTAAACACACACATACATACAGGCAGGTCTAACAGATAAATTGCTGGTGAAAAAATTTCTGATAATATATGATTCTTTGATTTTGCAAAATTATAAGCATCATGGAATATTCTGCCTTTTTCTTTTTATGTCTAATTTATGATTATGTACTATTTTTAATTCCTTCCAAAATATCTCGGGATTTCAGTCTTTTTTCCATTACTACCATCTCCAAAACCTAGTTTACTTCACACCAGGATTAGTTTAATAGACTTCTGATTTCAGACTATCTCAGCTTTAATTTATTTTAGTCCCATTATCAAAGATAACTCTCTAAAATAACTATTGTGCACTTGTCAACCTTCCCATTTCTGGACACAACATCAAGCACAATTTAAAGAAAAAGTTCAGTGTGGCTCACATTTGATTCACTCTGTGATCAGCGGGTTCCAAGAGAGAAATATCATGACAGAAAGGCATAGCGAAGCAAAACTGACTAGGTCACGGTGGCCAGGGAGTAGAGCAAGGGAGCAATGCTAGACAGAAATGGGTGAGGCATTGACCCCAAAGCTACACCATGATGAACCACCCAGATACCCTCTCCAGCATGCATCATCAATCTCCCAGGCAGGACCAGAAGCCTATCAGGTTGAAAATCCACCTTAACCTCGAGAGCCCAGCTTTGGTCAGCTTCATACTCAAAAACATCTCTTTGGACTGTAATTAATTATCAAATAAAGATGATAGCAAGTTTGTAATTTTACCTAATGCAATACAGCTATCCTGAGTAAAAAAGGAAATGAAACAAGCTTATTTTTTGTCTTTTTTTTTTTTTTAAGACAGGGTCTCACTACACAGTTCAGGCTAAATTTGAGCTCACTTTGTAGACCAGGCTGGTCTCAAACACCCAAGGATTCCCCTGCCTCAGCCTCCTGAGTGATGAGATTAAAGGTGAGTGGTACCATGCCTGGCTAACAGACTCTTTCTTAAAGTCTATATAGTTGCAGCATTTTTCAAATACCTAAAATCAAAGTATCTTCTGAGACTCAAGATAAACACTTAGCTGTTAAAATCATTAGAAATCAAACCCAAGTTAAAAAGTTGCATAGTACAGTGGCACATGGTAAATACTTACTTTCCAAAGGGAAAAATAGGGGGATAAAATAAATAGAACAAAATATCAAAATTCATTAGGGCAAACTTTAAATTTTCTAGGTTCATATCTGGGATGTAGTGCACATGGTAATGATATGTGAATTCTACCCCTATGACCTTGCTAGTTGAAGTTCATGTGATCTCTTTCTTATTCTGTTTCCATTCACTACCTTTGGTTTTCTTCTACAGACTTTCTGTATCTCTGGCATCTCTCATGTCCTGATGTATTCATGGCATCTTCTGGATCATTTCTATAGCTTCGTGAACTTTCCTCTTGGGATCATTGCCTGAACTCCAAAGGCCTTACTTTGAAATTTGCGTAGAAGCCTCCTAAATCCCACAATGATTGTATTATGCATGCTAGTGAAACCAATATTACATGGATGGCAACCAAGTGTGTCACCAGTGAAAGCAGTAGCCAGGCCCCCTTGGACCATGGCATTAATGGTCTTTGAATAACTGAATAGCTGAGCATGGTGGAATGAGTCTTATGGAAACAACTCCCTGAGAGGCTCTTAAGAAGCAGAGATCCCAGAGACTCTCTTCAAATGAAAGGTTGACACTTTTGTATGCTTGAATCTGCAGTGGGTGGAATCTTGCTGATTTCTGTGATCCCCTCATACCATCTTCCTTCTTTTTTTCTGTATAATGTGCTTGGTTTATTTTTAATGGTGCTAATCTTTGACAGTCACATTCTTTGATCCCAAATTTGCACATGGTTCCTTCTAGGCCAAAATTTATGCTTGCTAATTTTTTTTTTTTTTTTTGCTTGCATTTCACCCAAGTTCTCATCATAAACCTAACTAAAAGCAGTCAGCAATATTTATGTCACAGCTTGATGTTGGGTTGGCTTGAAATCTCCTCTGCCAGATTAATTAGTTTACTGCCTCTAATTTCAAGTTTCCTGCAAAGTTTCAGGACAGGGGCAAAATGTAGACAAATTTTCTACAAGGGTCTAAATCTCATGGCCTCTAGTATAACTGCTATGGAGTTCTTGTTCCCAAAAGAAATCTCCTGAAACTAGCTTTTATTCTCTGCATCTCTGTCAGCATTCTGGCCTTCTTAGCTTTGACCGGAATCAACCATCAAGTTCATTTTGCAGCAAGCTTTTCCATTCTAACCCTACAAACCTTTCACACTTCTCCCACAAACCTGTCCCAAAGTCGTCTAAACCACATTGTTAGGTATAATCACAACAACTACTCCACTTTTCTTTACCAATTTTTCTTCTTAGTCAGCTCTCTCCTTGCTGGGCCTGACACCCACAAATTAAAAGAAAAGTTTGATTTGACTAAATTATTAGGGGATCCATTCCATGAGCCCCTGTCTTAGAGGCAGAAATATCATTGTAGAGGGCACAATGGAGCAAAACTGCTTAGTTATGGCAGCTGAGAAGCAAAGCAGGGGAGCAGCGTCAGAAGGGAAGAAGCAAAGGACCACACCAGACATAGACAATGAGGACATGCCTCCATGACCTGCCCAGACATACTCACTAGTGTGTTCCACCAGTCCTCCAGTAGTTCCCAGAGCCCATCAATTTGATAACCCATCATTACCACTGCATGCTGTCACTATGACACATCTCATTTCCCTTCATTCATGGTTTCTTTGGTGAAATCACTTGGAAAATTGTTCAAAATGCATTGC
>RJWM01044465.1:0-13261 GCA_004363535.1 Dasyprocta punctata | reverse complement strand
GTCACTTGGTGTTTTAAAGGACCTGTACTTCAAGGGTGATGTATGTGAAATTCTTATTTATAAAGTAAGAAAGCCTCTAAATTTCTACTTAGGAAAAATTTAACTGAAAATGTTCTCTCTTCTCTCTGTGACCAACTTAAAGACTGATAAAATACTGATCCTCCAATGAGCTCCTCACTGTATTTTCCCTTAATCCTAAAATAGCAGTCTGTTGTCAAACAACAGAAATAACAGAATAACTGAAGCTTATCAAGGCCAGCTACAAGGCTGATTAAACCTAGAAATGGTTCACTGTGAAAATGATTGTGAACCAGAATTTATGAACCCATTATACTTCGCAGATTTGACTTACATAGATTACTCCCTCCAGACAAATTTAAAGAAAACAGAGATACGTCACCAAAACCTGTGTGTTACTATTACAACAAAATACATGTAAGTTTAAACACAAATTTACTTCTTAATGCTTTATCTTATCCAACTGCCTGCATGTTTCTCTAGGAAGAGTGCAAAATTACTTACAATTATTCCAAGGCAGTGTGTAAAATGGCCATTGGCAAACCATAAGTAATTGTTTGCAATGCAGTTTTTCCCTTTGCAAATACAATGTTACTCTTTTTATTCCAAAATGAGTAATACTGAAAACAAATCATTTGATAGTTTTTAAGACAGAAGACAATTTAAGAATATTTTTGAATCCTTTAGTTTTGGAATGTATCACTTTTCAAAACACCAACAAAAATACTCAGAATAAAATGTTTTCCTAGACACCCAAACAGGAAATACATATTTACTTTATAATAATATTTCCTTACTGATTTTTAATTACTTGTGTAGAACGGCATATGTGGAAGAAATACAAACAGAAGGCTACCATGCATTCCCCCATCTCCTGCATATTCATTCAGGATCACAGCCCTCATTACACAGAGCCGTCACTGGGATAATACACACTTAATCAGAGCTGTTGACGCTGACGAGAACAGGGAGAAGAAGGCCACTGACTTTTAAACCATGCCAGTAACATGAGGTAAGTCAAACCATTCATCAAGCAACAACCAAGCAGAGAGGCTGCCGCAGGGGTGCGTAATGAACTCAGCTTTTCTGCAGATGGTTTATGCTCTGCTACTGCCCCCTAATGCCAGCTCCATCTTCCGCCTTCTCCACAGGAGACTCCACTTCCTGTCCGTTTGATGTGCTTTCAAGTAAGATTTCACTTTGCAATCACAATCCCACTAATAGCACATTTTACTTACTTTTGAAGACTTATTTAGGATATAAAAAATGTCTGGATATAAACAAAGATAACCCAAATTTTCCCCTTCGATACTATTTTCTTTCCAATTTTTTTGAAGATCTAGTTTTTGTAGTTTCCATTAAGAATTCCAAATCTCTCAAGAATAGTTTTTTAAAATGATACAATGCTTTCAGATCAAGCAACTGCTATAGTATCCGGCCCAGTGAAAGATGCGGTGAAAAATGTTTATATGTTGTTAAGGCAGGACAATTAGGTAGTGTACCAATAGTGGGAAGCATTCTACATAGAAAAATACATATGACTAAAAGGAAAAAGCCTCTACAGAAGGTCCATTGATAAATAATATTACTAGAACAAGGTTCTGGAGGAGACTGGCGTATGGCGTGGGAAGTAGCAAAACATATAACATTTCACCTCAGACAGGAGAGAAATTCTTTGCCCTAGGTAAAGGAGAGAGATGTCCTTAGGTTCAGGAGGAACCGACTGAGATCCTGCTCAATGCCCTCACCTTTCTCAACACAACAGTCCATGTCAATGAAGTAGATGAGGTCTAGTTTTCTTTGTTTTGTTTTGTTTTGTTTTGCTTTGGTTTTGGTTTACTGAAGAAAGCCTCTTTCTGCTAAATATTCTTTCTTGTGCATAATAAATATAATGGTCCATCTTCAGTTGAAGAATTAGATCACAGATTTCACAAGTTACACTTTATAGTTTTTTTTTTCCTAAATAACCACTCCATTGTATGCATACTCTGGCACCTTTTAATACATACTGGGTGCTGTTCATTTCGGTGAGCAGTAACACGATTTTTACCCTCAGATCCTAAGTTAGAAGAAAGGTGAACTACAGACCTCTGTGTTAAATCTGTTGCATCTAAAGCATAATCTCTAGTGTAGTTCTCCTGGGATTAATATAATGCTTTTCCTAAAGCTTTTTCAAATATTATTTGAAGGAGAAAATATCCTGAGTAATCCTGAGTAATACAGGTCATACTTTTTAACTCATCAAAAGTAGAGGGAAACACACAACAACCAGGAGTTCCCTAGGTCTTTGCCACGGTGTCACTTTCTCTCCAGTGGAATGGCTACACTCTCTCTCATTACACTACATCCGTGTGAACTGTGGCAAAAGAAGCAGGGATACAAGCAAGTAGGTTTGATCTGTCCTGTTGCTCTAAAACACTAGTGCAAAAACTGTAGTGAGGCTTCTGGTCATCAAAAGTCCAGGTGTAAGCAAAGAGGATACAAATTGGAATAAGATAATAGCCTTCTTCCTTTTTGCTGAGTTGCAGTGGTTAGATATGTGTCTCATAATAGCTGGAAAGATAGTTGATTAATGTTCACTGAGTACACAATTGTAGAATGCTGCATCTCCTTAGGTAATTTTACATGTATTTCAATGAGAAACTTAGGGTGTCCACAAATACTATTAGCTCTTCTAAGCACTTAATACTGTTTTACATGTAAACATGGTATTGTTTTCCATCTAAAACTATAATTAGCATAATTATTAGTGACACTATTTGTAACTCTGAAACAATACATGGAATAATCGTCAGGAATATTTGAAAAAATCGGTATGAAAAAGAGGAAATATGAATATACAATAACAAGATGAGTTTTGTCCTTGAATTGGAAGGACTACAGCCCTGTAATTAAAAGTGCCCAGAGTATAAAGAAGTAGTTGGAAGGGGAATCTAATATACAGGAAGATAAAACAAGAGACAGACACAGAGCGGGCATATATCATATATATGGCAAGTAATAATATTGTATAGCATTCCAGTATAAATGAATAAATTGGTTTATGCTTCAAAGATTAATAGTAAAAACTGATTCTAATTCATCACTATCAAAGTAGCAAAGAAATATTTACTGGAATATGTATCAATATTTTTCTGTGGGAAAATGCATCAAAAAATTAAAGTTTCCACAATCATTTGATGCTGCAAAATTCTGGTACTAATTGTGATACGATTGTGACACCGATTTATTTTGACTAAGCCACTGGATGTGATTCTAACCCACCTGCACACCTCGCACTGAAGCTTTCCTTTCCTGAAACTGTATTCTGCATGGCACTGAAGTCACAAATGCATCTGCCCATCTCCTTTTACTTTGTCATGGCATCTTAACACTGATTTTTGTGTGTTGCTGGGGACTGAACTCAGGCTCTCTGCACTGAACTACATCTGGAGATCCCCACACCCCTCTGTTTTGGTACTGGGCATTGAACTTAGGACCTTGCACTTGCCAGGTAGGTGCCAGGCCACTGAACTATATCCCTAGCCCTCAGGCCTTTTATTTATTTTCAGAGAGGGGCTTGCTAAATTGGCAGGCTGCCTCTTCTGGACTCAAATTTGCAACTTCCCTGAGGTAGCCTCCCAAACAGCTGAAGTTACTGGTGTGTGCCATCACAACTGGCATGCTCACATCAATTGGCCTTGAGTAGAGGACCTCATGCATTCACCACTCCATAGTATTAGACGTGGCACAGGGATTTTATGGGGTACATGTATTCCATGGCCAGGTTCTGCCTTCGAAAGTTCCAAGTTCTAGTTGTATGAAGTCTCCATACAAGATAATTTTGAGCCATTCCCCAGTCATAATGGTTATTCTCATCTGGATAGTTACAGAGTATTATTATTATTATTATCATCATTTACTCTTCTAGACCATTAGGCTTAAAAAAGAATAAAGTCTTTAAGATTTGAGTCACACAGAACAGGATTACTGACTCATTTTTTTTCTGAACAGTATACTGTCCTTAGAGCTATTCTATATTATGGATTTATACTGAAATACTTCAGACATAAGTATTGGGGAAAAAATGGCATGGTCTTGTATTTACCCCTCTGAAATCTATCCTTTTAAGTTACAAAATATACCCCTTAATTCGGGTCGCCAACACAACAGCCCTCCAATCCAGTTTGAAATTATGAAGTATAGCGAGCCTCCTTTCATTCTAGTCACCTCGTAGGCAACATATCCTCACCACACCAACAAACCAGGCACCCAAAACTGACAACTGACATCGGGCACAATATTTAGATCAACTGCCATCTCACCTTAAAATTGCATTTTTCTCTCCTATATCTTAAAGGGATTGGGGGGAAAAATTCTTAATAGACACAAGGAATGTTGTGTGTTATACTTTCTTACCTAAAAAGCTAGTCTGACATGATTTACATTTAGATATCTGTGCTACTTGTAATCATATATTTCTTTCTGTTTAAAATGTTAATAAATTGCATTTTAAAAAATAAATTCTACAATTGTACTTGAATTGATAGCAAGTCAGCCAGTCAGAAGTCAGTAACTCCACTAATAGTTTTTTTTTTTTTTAAAACTAGCAGACAGCCATATGGAATCCTCAAAAATTCTAATACTCATGTTTCTTTTAGCAAACATTGACAGCGTGTTACTAATCTTATCTGAAATATCCTTTAATACCTAGATATGTGAGTCCTATGTTCTAGGGGTGTAGCAGTTAAGAATAATGGTCAACTTGATTGGCCTGGGAGTCCTCTAGGTGACCAGTAAAGCATACTTCTGTGCATGTCTAGGTAGGTCATGCAGGTGTGATCTTGGATTCAAAAAATAAGGTAAGTGTTTAAATCAAAAATATTTATTAGGGACATGCTGCCATAAACCAGCCTCGGTGTGAACACACTTGTCCCATTGCCGTCGTCACTTTCTGAAGCAGTTCTGGAAGTCCTCTTCTACATCTTTGAGAGCTGTGATCAACCATCAGTGTATCCAGGGGCAAGGCGGGCTCCTGAAAGCCTTGTGATGCGTTCTCATGCATCTGACTCACCCGTCTGGCACCTTGGGACTGTGCTCTTCTCCAAAGGCAAAGTGACCGTGAAAGGTACAAGCACTGAATGGATTCAGGACATCAAGGCAGCCAGGAGAGTGCAAACGAGGAGAGGAAGGAGGACTCCCAGAACTGCTTCGGAAAGCGGCGAGGCGACGGGCTAACTGTGCTTGACGCAAGCGGCAGTATTCCGCGGGAGATTAGTGACAACGCGCTTTTGCTGTAATTTTTTTTTACTTAAACTCACACTGTACTATTCCATCACACCTCACACATGGTTCTGTTCTGCTCTGCCTCCAGGACAGCACGAACTGAGCGTCTCCCCACGCCACGCTCCTCTGCCACGGCGCTCCCGGGCAGGGCACGCTGGCCGCGGACCAAACCTTCTGCAAATGGCTGGAAACACCATTTCCTCCTTTCAGTCGAGGCTGTGAGTGAGGGATTTGGTAAAGCTGACTAACATTTGGGCCTGGAAATCATACTAACCGTCTGTATTCTCTTCCTCAATCTGCCCAAGCATTGGGGACCTCAATTTCACCTTATCAATCAGTATTTACTCTAAGTTTTTCAATAAACAATTTGTAGTGTAGATAATTTAAGGAAGACTCCTTTGCAAAACTCGCATTTAACTTACTTGCTCAAGGAAAAGCAGTTTTTAGGTAGCAATAAGTACACTGGAAGGAACAGCCCAGCAAAAGTTTTAGGCAAATGCTCTGAGATGCTAGTGTGAGTGACGGGCGTTAGTTACCACGATGGACGAATGGGTATGTATCAGAGGGAACGGAGCGTGCCCACAAAGTCAGACAGATCACGCAAAGCATCTTATGGAATCTTAGAGTTATTTCCTTAGTGCATTAAGACGACACCCAAGCTACTTTAAGCGTGACTCGTGACCAATTAGTATTTCTGAAAGACGAAAGGGTAGGCTAGGAGCTAGAGACCTGTTACAGAAGCACCAATAAGAGGGTGGTTTCTCAGAACCGATGAAGAGAATTGGAAAATGTCCTCTACTGAAGGGAACAGAACCACCGTGAAGGTGAGGACAGAAGAGTGTGGGGAACAAAACCCAAGGAGCTACTCCAGCAGCCGCAGAACGGAGGTGCCACAATCAGAGGAAGAAAATGTGACTGGAGAATATTATGTCTGAAATGACTGAACAATGTGAAGATTGGAAGCATAATGCTTCTCATTTTTTCTTGTGTCCACAGGCAACAATTTTGGCTCTGGAGACAGCATGAGCAGAGAAAAGTTGAAATCCACAGATTTCAATGGAACTGTTCAATGACACTGGATGATTACCATAGTTAATTTTATATTAATGACATTATTAAATGTAGTATTCGGAATACACTGATACTAATTATAAAAATGCCCAGTAATCTTAAAATAACAAAAGCCAGAGTCCTTTGTGGTGTCAGCTGATACATCGTAAGTGTATGAACAAATTTGCGTGAATGTTTACACAAATTTTCATGTAAGCTATACTGTAATTTCTCACTTACATTTAAAAATATTTTTTCCCATATGGGAATGGAGTTCACTTGTTGAACGTTTGCCTCTCATGTACGAGCCTCTGGGTTTGATCCTAAGCAACACAAAAATACAGTAAAATAAGATAAAAATAAGACCAAAATGGCATCATCTTCCTCTAATAAACATTGACTTACAGTATTATTTTAATAGGTTCATAATTTTCTATGATGGGTTTTTCCTAATTTATCAAATTCCTAAAAAATCTTGGCAATTTCTAAATTTTTAATTCATAAAAGGTTCGCAGTGAGCTCTCTCACATACATCTTTCTATCCTTGTGTATTTCTTTTTCATTCATATACACGAGAGTGAGCTACCAAAAGGCTATGACAACTTGTATTTACATCAACCATGCATAAACATAGTATTTATACACTTTTAACAAAATAAATCTTACTTTGCTTTTACAACCATGGTTTTAAAAATACAGACACTGACTTGTTAAATTTGTCAAGTGTTTTTCAAATGTATGTACAAAAAATAGTAGCTTTTTTTGTTGTTTTCTTTTGTTTTTGAGACACAGTCTCATCACGTAGCCCACACTGGCCTTGAACTCCTGATCACCCCACATGAGCCTCTATGCTGCTGGCATTAAGGCTGTGGGCCACCGAACCCAGCTTCGAATCTGTTTATAATCTTTCTGTTCTTAGTCCTCAACACTTATTTGTCAAAATAACTGTTTAACCCAATTCATCAGTGCTAATGTTTTTCTGTTCTCTATTTTTTTGGTAAGCTAGATAATTTCAAAGTATCAGTTCATGAGTCAATCTATTTTGTAGTTAATTACTTTTCTAAATTATCATTTAGATCATTATTTCTAATTTAAGCTTACTTTGTTTTTGCTTTCTTGGAGGCATTTCTAATATTTTATTTCTACTTTTACTCAATACTAATAATTTTTGACTGAATTACCTCTGAGAAAAATTTTGCTTGTATTACATATAAATTTTTTCACAGTGCATTTTATGTGAAATTATTTTCTAGTCAATTATTTCACCTTTATTTTTGGACAAATGGCTACATTAAGTATTTTTCTTTGTTTTTACTTCTAAGCATTTAAGAGTTACAGTTTGCTTTAGCTATTAATTCATTATTGAAACATATTCTGATACAACAATATGAATTAAATAATAAATACCTCAAGGAGTTTACTAAATACTTAATTATTTGTGGCACTGCTGGTACAGACCAGGGCTTTTGCACTGAGCTTCATCCTCACCCCGTTCTGTAAAATTTTGAGACAGGTTCTCCCAAGATGCCCAACTGGCCAGGCTGGCCTCAAACTTGTCACCCTCATGCCTCAGCCTCCCAGAGTGCTGAGACTACAGGTGTGCACCACTACACTTGACTAGTTTTTGTTTTTTTTTTTAAATCTTGACTTTTAACAGAAAATGAAATTCTGTTCATTTTATTTTGATGAATATTCTAGGGATAATTTAAAAAATGTACACTTTGTATGGCATTAAAAATTTATAGGTATATACTGCATACACATATATACAATGCACACTTATGTATTTTAAACAATTTTCATACTCTAACATCTATTATGTCAAATACTGTAGGAAATATAAAAATGATTCCTAATGAGAGCTATCTCTGTTTTGTCAGTTTTCTGATTTATTTTCTTAATTTAATTACATTTTTTGGTAAAATTTAGGTATAGAAATGACCACATTCATCATAGGGAACTTGGACATGTACATGATATATCTTGATTCCTTTTCCTCCCCCTGAAGGGAATGAGAAAAAAAAGTTTTCTGATTTCTAGTATACTTTCCACATATTGCTTAATAATATAGTATTCTGGGTATGCAATTTTACAACGTTTCCATTTTAATTTTCTATTTGCTTGTAGAAATCTTGCATCATTGAATACTTTTATATTATTTTCTTTAAAAGTATGATAATTACAACTTACTTTTTCTTTCTGACTTGCTAAAGACCTATATTCCTAGGATCTAGAATTCAGTCAGTTATTTTGTATTAAGTGCACCTCTTGTAAAAAGGAAAGCAACTGAATTTTGTTTGTAGACCCATCTGAACTTTGATTTCTTTCAGTAAGTGTTTAACCAGTCATATTTAGAGTTGTATTTGCTCCATATTTCAATGGTGATACGAATTTATGAATCCTACATCTATTCTTTCTAGTGGCAAGCAATTTTTAATTACAGTTTAAAAAGACAGTGAGCATCTCTGCCCATGGTAATAATGGAAAACTACCTACAGATACCGCTTACTTCTTCATCTCATGATGTAAGAGAAAGCACGTATTTTCCCCTTCTCTCTTTACACTACCCTCCTCAGTGCTGATCAGAATTTATTTTCTCAGTCTGTAAGTTAATTCCAGATTTTTGCATAATCATAACTAAAGTTCCTTTAATGTTTACATAATTTTGTATTAAAATGAGCTCCTTATTCTTGGCTATAATTACCCTTTTTCCAATCAGGTTTAATTGAGGTACATTTACATACCATAATCTTCATCATTTTACATATAATGCGAAGGTTTCTAGCACATTTATAGATAGTGCAGTCACTGCCTTCCCCTTGTGCTGTTTCGTTTTTTGAGGCAGGATCTGCCTACACTGGTCAGGTCGGCCCAAAAGTCCTGGGCTCCAGAGCCCCTCCTGCCTCTGCCTCCCGCGTGGCTGGACTTGAGGCAGAAGCTATCACACCTGGCTTCCTCGCTCACTCCACGCTCTATTTCATATTCTTCCGAGAATTCACTGCTCTCAAGTGCAAGTACTTCACCAAAGATCAATGTATTAGTTTCTAGGCAACAAAACAAAAGACCAAGGCATGGGTTTCTGACTACACAGAAATGGATCCTCTTAGTCCTGCAGGCCAGAAAGCCAGGACGGAACTGCCCGCAGGCGCGGCTTCTCCCAGGGGTCTGCACACGACGGCCATGTGCTGTTCCTCGTGTGGCCTCTCATCTCCGGGCTCAGGTCCCACCTGCCATGCGGACTGGGTGACGGCCCACCTGTAACACCTTAATGTAATCACCTCTTTACAGTCTATCTCCAAGCACACTCGCCTTCCGAGGAGCGAGGAGTCGGGGGCGCAGCATGCCTTCCCTGAACAACAGATGGCATGAGTGAAACCAACGGAGTGTCGCCCGCCTTCCTCATATGCATGAACACGTGCACAACCTTCCCAGGTGTCTTTCCCTTCCTGATTTATCCTTTCCCCTCCAGCTACCACCACCAGGCAATGAAGCTACTGTACCACCTTGGATTGAGACAGTTTTTTCTTCCATTCTACTTAGAAATCCATTTTCCCTAAGTCTCCAGAGTTGCAAGTCATCAAAAGACCCTCAGCCTAGATTTGGCAATGGTGCTGATGAAATAATAAAACCACAGATTTGCTTCATCTGGTTCTCTGCCATGTACCTCTTCTGAGAGATTCTACATGCACACTTCTCCCCCTGAGTGTTATCACATCATTTCTCCTCAACTCTACCCACAGCGATGAAGAGATTGGTTACCACTCAGAGTATCACTAGTTAATAAGAAATAATACTTCCCAGAAACAGGAAAAACAAAAACACTCCCTTGTCTTTAAAAAACTCCTCACTACATCCTTATTTCTACACTAACTCTCCAAGCTAGCAAAGAACCAAGGCTCTGCTTTGGATTACCACTTTCCCAAATGACCTAAACAAAGGAATTATTTAGTGTTTACTAATTTGTTGCCTCTTTTCACTGCTATCCCTTACTTTATTAAGTTTTACTTTTAAGTAAATCCTTTACAAATGTGTTTTTAAAAAAATAAAAGTTTAAAAATGTGTTTACATACTCTTCAAGGTAGAAATATGGCTTTTATATAACTTCTAGCTTTATTTGCATTCCTATAAAATAGTCTCTATCACAATGCTTTTCATCTTACTGCCAAGATGTCTTCCACATGGAAAAGTGAACTTGTATTCCTTAAAGTAAAACAAAGAGGGACATAGACATAAAAGTCAATTTATATGCCATTATACACAGCAATCCAAAGGAGGCTTTGCTCCATACCATATTTATGTCTTTCCTCTTTTTTTCATATTGATTATCATAATTAAGCATGAAACAAATCACAGTATAGTGCCTCAACAGCAAAGAAACAACATTCATCTTTTCTGCTCCTGGTTTCAACTCAAAGGTTAGAAAACAGTAACAGTTCTATACAACCATAGCAACACTAACTTCTGAAATACCACAGACTCAGAAGTGGATGCAAAAACAATATGCTTCTATAACGTCGTGAGAAAAAGCTCCTACACTGGCAAAAAAATAAAAAAGTCCACCTGTGTCTTACTGACACGGCATGAGCAGCTCGGTGCACTTACGCCCAAGCTCACAGCCTAGCAGTTTATCTCTAGACAATCCATCAAAGGACAGTCACACGACCCTACTCAGAGTCACTCAAGCCCTCGTCCTGGCTTCTGCTCAGAAATGTCGCTCTGGGAATCCATTGGTTGTAGTTACTCACAGGGTAGCCCGGGCAGGGAGGTTCGAGGTCTGCCCTGCGCTGCTCCAATTCCCCAGGATGATCCATCCTAGGGACTCCAGAATTTGGGAGATGATGCAGAGGGAAGGAAGCAGAAGTTTTCTTGTTACCTTTTTTCAGAAATGCTGTACTGAGCAGATGACCGTCCCTCCATCTGCCGACTAATACCGAACATGTTTAGGAAGCCAGGACTTCAGACGTCACGTGGCCAGCGTGTGTCGCACAGAGAGAGACCGCTCTCCTCACTGTAATCCTGCTCCGTCCCCCTCCCCTCGGGGCTCCTCTTTCCCGACAGGAGATCCAGCTGCAGCCCTGCTGGGACGCCCCAAACGGCCGCTGTGCAGGTCCCTTCACGGTTCCAAGAGGAATGCGATGCCATGAAGAACTCGAACCCTGCTCAAGCCCAGGAAGTGGAACATTCCTGACAGTGTGCCCCGGAACCCTGTGGACAGCACAGTGGCTGCAGAGAGAGGAGGACAGGTGCGATCGGTGAACCGCCCACACTGTCTTGTTAAGAGCAGCTGTACGCATGTGTGACCAGGCCGGTAACATTATATTTTCTCCTTATTCCCAGGGTTCTTTGCTCTTTTCCTACCTGGCACCAGGGTCTGAGGAGGTGAAACACGCAGAGAGTAAGACATCTGTTTCAGCACAGAAGTCGCGTGCGTGAGAATAAAGGAAGCGCGCACAGGTGTGATCCTTCCTGGGCCTGGGAGCAGATAAACAGGGACGGCCGAGCCCCAGGGGACAGAGGGGCAATGTCAGACGTTCTGAGGAGAGGAGGCTGCGGGGTAAGCACTAACCACGGCAGATCGGCTAAGGCAGATCTTTATGTTAACATTTACAAACCAGATTTCCTGCCAGAACTGACTTTGGCAGCGAATATAAATTCACTGTAATCAGATTATCTTGGGGCAGATTTTTAATTGATTGCAGCCAAACAATAAATAAAGCAAAACCCACAGCCTCCTCTTCAGAAAGTCTATTCCCTGATTATAGAGTAAGTCTAGTTTTTAGTATCTGTCAGTAAAAAATAAGGCCCACAAAATGCACATAAACTGGCTAATCTACCTCGATACTGTTCACCGACCTTTATAAGCCTGGCAATGCCCTCAGCAAAGAGAATCTCATGACTGGAAAGAGGCACAAGAAGCCCGTGTGGCCCCGAAACAAGGACGACGCCTTACAGAGAATGGCAGGGGGATGTGCAGGGTGTAATCACGCAGACAAACACGGCATCCCTCAGAACTACTCAGACCAGACCAAAGCAAGGCGCTTTCAAAACCACCGCCAGAGGACAGCCGCAAAGCAAAGCGCGGGTGAGGGTGCCCCACTGCCACCCTGGAGAGTCCCCCCCTCCGCCTCCAGCCTCAGCCTCTGCAGGCCCTCTCGTCCCCCGTCCTCCCGGAAGGAAGGAAGCCGCTCCTCCTCCCAGGGTCCTGGAGGGGGCCTGCAGATGCGGCCTCAGCGGCCCGCACAGGGGTGCAGGGTCTGCTCCTCCCTGTATTTCCACAGCTCAAAGGCTCCTCAAGGAGAAGTGAGCATGTGAAGAGTCGGTATTCACACTGGTGTTTCTGGTTTCACTGTGCTGCATATCGTATGGCACAGGTAGTCTGCTCAACAAGTACACGTTAAATGAGCTAGCTTATGGATAACAAATGGAAGGGTTAATCCACATAACACAAGCGGAGCACTTTATAAGAAGTCAGCCAGACATTAGTCCTTTCACTCCTACTTGTAATCGGATTTTATTATTAATAAAAAAACCTTCCTGATAACACTCAGACAAAAATAAAAAGGAAAGAAGAAATAGAGGGAGGGAGAAAGAAGAAGGAAAAAAGGAAGAAGGGAGGGCAAGAGAGGGGGTGAGAAATCAGCCTTGGATGCCTCAGAAACAGGGATGAAGACACCTGTCACCGGACCCCACGAGCACAGGTCTGAGCTAGACGTCCTCTCACATCTAGCATGTGTCAGCAGTGGACGGTAAGCACACGGACCCACTCCTACATCTAACATGTGTCAGCAGTGGGCAGTGAGCACACAGACCTACTCCTACATCTAACGTGTCAGCAGTGGATGGTAAGCACATGGACCCACTCCTACATCTAACATGTGTCAGCAGTGGGCAGTGAGCACACAGACCTACTCCTACATCTAACATGTGT
>RJWM01044464.1:0-13261 GCA_004363535.1 Dasyprocta punctata | reverse complement strand
GAAAATAGTTAATAATACAGATGTGTAAAAAAGGTTTTGGCAATTCAAAAGAAAAACACCACAACAGATGAGAGGTCATAAAAAATGTACATCACTAAAAATAAACCAAATGCCCGGGGATTTAGCTCAGTGGCATAAGCGCCTTCCTGGCAGGTGCAAGGTTGTGAGTTCAATCCACAGTACCAAAAAAACAAAAAAAACAAAAAAACAAAAAAACCACAAATGACTAATCGTTAACCTAACTTTACTAATAATCCAGGAAATAACAAATTTAAAAATTAGCTATTCTTGGCATAGAATACTGGGAACAGCATCATCATGATGATGATATTCAATTTTAATGAATATGTGAAAAACCAGATACATCCTTTGGGTGAAGAGTTAAAGGGGAGTTTTTTAAAGGTTTTTTTTTTTTCCTGAAATAGGTAGGCTATATGATAATTTGTTTCAAGTGCCTTACGAAGTATCTGTGTTTTGAGCTCATCAACTTCACTTTTAGATTTTTATCTTAAGGGAATAATCTACAGTGGCCTGGTGACATATATATGAGCACACCATGTATGCACATACATGTGTGTATGTACATATATACAGTCAAACATTTTTGCATGTATATAAAAATAAGAGGCTCTGTAGCATTGATTATAACAGTGAAAATTTAAAACTAGTAAGATTGTTCTCCAATAAGGGAGTGGCTAAAGAAATTATAATGCTACTTCTCACTATATACCTGCTGTTACGGTTTGTGTCCTGATATTCCCCCAAAGCCTTATGTCCCCTCATAGGTGGGGATTCTCAGCGGTGGCTGGATCTGGAGTGTGTGATGCTGGGCTCAAGGCTGTGTGATTACTAAATTCCACTAATTGGTCTGGCATTGTTCTGGGCAGGATTAAGGGTGCCCCACCCCAGGCGTGAGCGCTACCCACCCCAGAGATGGGTATGGTGGATAAAACATAGGGAACGAAAGTGGGTTCTGGGTAGTTTGTCTCTTGTTGCTTGCTGCCATGTTACCCGCTGCCTTCTGCCTGCCCCGCTTTGCCATGGGCTGCTTTTTCTTCGCTGTTCCTCTGCCATGCCACCCTGCTCTGGAGCCGGGCTGACTACGGACTGAAACCTCTGCTAACTGTGAGCCAAAGAAACCTTCCCTCCTTTAACTCTGGGTGTTGGGCATTTTGTCTCAGCAACAAGAAAAGTATTGAAGACACCTGCTAAAAATGACTATAAAATAGTTTAACTGATACAAAAACCACAAGTTATGAAATGATATGTAGCTGATAGTATCAAGTGTCAAGGATATGGATCAATGGGAAGAACTCTTAGAAATACACTGGAAAAGTCCCTCAGAGCAGAAGAAACACAGATCCTGTAATGAAGCAGTTCTGTTTCTTGGTGCACATGTGTACCAAGAGGCAGGTGCAAAAAGGTTCAGGTAGCATTATTCATCAGGGGAGAAACTGCAATCATCCCTGGTGTCCATGCTGTCCTCCAGATGGCTCTCACAAGTACAGCAGAGCCAAAGAATTCAGATACAAAAAAGAAAGAAAGAAAGACATTCCATGTGATTGTATTTACATGAAGTTTTTTTTAAAAAAGGAAACCAAAAGCACAGTGCTTAGGTATTCATACTTAGATGGTAAAGCAATGAAAAACAATAAGAAAAAGGTGATCCCAACGTCAGGGTGGGTAAAGGGGGATATGGCTATTTCTGAGAGCTGTAGTATTTTCTTTTCAACCTGAGTGGTGGTTATGGATACTTGAGTATTGGTCTGAATAACAGGTGTATATTTTGGACACCTTAATGAATGGATAGGATATATCACAATTTGAAGTATTAAAAACTATTACAAATAGTTTAATTTTTATAAAATGACACATGAATAAGATATATACAAAATTATACACATACATGTATGTTACGGTTTATACATTGTGTCAACTTGAGAAGTCTAGCAGCTTAATTAAGTAACTCAGCAGCTCTACATCCTGGGGTGTAGAGACCAGTTACCTGGTCACTGTTACAATTTGAGAAGGTCAGAAGTTTAACTGAGAGACTCAGGAGGGAGCCAGGGGTCTTACTCTGTAAACATCCTCATCCTGTGCAAAGGAAGGCAAGGATGTTTGTGAAGCTACACCCACCCTGGGGCAGGGGGTTCCTGTGTACTATATAAAGGAGGAGAAGAGGCTTGCTCTTGGCCCCCTTTTGGCTCTGGCTGCCTTTGCTTTGCTGCTGCCTTGAAGGGTCACCCCAGTGCCATGCCACCCTGCCTTGGAGCCAGCTGATTGTGGACTGAAACCTCCAAAAACTGTAAGCTAAATAAGCCATTCCTTCCCTAATTTTGGGTGTCAGGTGTTTTGTCTCAGCAATGAGTAAAAAGTAACCAAGACAATGTATAAATTATTATGTGACTATATCTAAATATGTTTATTTATTTATGTGGTATTTTTGAGACAGGGTCTCACTGTGCAGTTCTGGCTGGGCTTGAACTCATCTCATAGCCCAGGCTGGCCTTGAACTCACAGCGATCTTCATTCCTCAGCCTCCCAAGTGCTATGATTACAGGCATAAACCACCATGCCCAGTTTATCTAAATATATTCAGCAATATTCAGAAAAATGTTCTAAAAATTAAAACTAGTACTGTTACAGTCAACAACAAAAAACAACCTAATTTAAAATGGGCAGAGGAATTAAGATATCTTTGCAAATAATGTATATGAAAAAATGCCCAAATTGCTAAACATTATAGAAATGCAAATCCGAACAATGACATGCTACTGCATGCTCGTTAGTACAGTAATTTTATACATTACATAAAAGAAAACTTTTGGCAAGGATGTGGAAGAATTAGAACCCTTAGGCGTTGCCATGAAGCATGTCAAATGGTGCAGCTGTGGAACACGGAATGGTGGTCTTCCAAAACGTAAACATGGACTTGCTCTATCATCCAGCGGTTCCACTGCTTGGTGTTGAGTGCGCACAAAAGAATTGAAATCAGGGATGTGTGTGGTCATTTGCACAAGGGTCTTAGCAGCACTGCTTAAAACAGCCAGAAATGGAATCAACTCCAGTGTCACCAACTGACAAATAGATGAAGAATGTGTGAGAACTGAGTGTGGGGGTGCACGCCTGTAATCCCAGCACCCCCGGGTGCTGAAGCAGCAGAAATGTCCAGCCTGGGCAGTGCAGCAATGTAGCAAGACCCTGAAGTTAAAACTAAAAAGGACTGGGAATGTAGCTCAGTCCCCAGTGCTGCCAAAGGAAGGGAGGAAGAAAAAAGGGGAAGAAAGAAGGAAAGAAAATGTGAGCTATATCCAGAAGACTGAAACCTGACCTGCCTTTTACTTTTACTCAGTACAAAAATCAATGTAAAATGAATAAAAGATATTCCTGAAAGACCTGAATCCAAAACTATTAGAAATAAGCATAGGAGAAACACTTCGAGAAACTGGAATGAGGAATTATTTCCATAATAGGACTCCAAATGCACAGGTAATAAAAGTAAAAATTGACAAATGTGATTATATCAAACTAAGATGCTTTTGCACAGCAAAGGAAATGATCATTGGGGTGAAATGACAACCTAGACAATGGGGGACAATATTTGCCAACTGATCATCTGACAGAGTGTTCATATCCAGAACATATAAGGAACTTGAGAAAAAAAATCTCCCAAGTAATACAATTTTTGATTAACAGTCTGAATAGCCACTTCTCAAATAAAGAAATACAAAGCCCAGCATCACTCGTGGTCAGAAAAATGCAAACCAATGCTACAACAAGATACCATCCTATCCAGTTAGAATGACAATAATAACAATAACAAAACAAAACAAAAAGGAACTGATCAGAATTTAGAAAGAAAGAAATCTCTTACACACTGTTGATGGGGATGGAAATTAGCCCAGCCATGATGGAGAATTAAACACAGATCTACCATCCGATGGAGCTCCCCTCTAGCCAAAGGAAGCGAGATCAGCATATCAAGGATAGAGCTGTGTCTGTGTGCATTGTGGCACTGCTCCTAGCAACTCAGGTGTAACAGCCGAGTTCCTCACCAGCAGATGAGTGGATTTAATGTTTTCATTAAACAAAAGATTAAGGTGTAGTTCCGCTCCTAGGATTCAGTTTCTCCTCCTCCCTTTCCCCTCCCATCTCCTTTGTGTCTTGATTCTCTGGTTCTTCGGATTCTTCCCATCCCATCTACATCTCGCTGGATTCTACTTCATCCACTGCGCTGGATTTCCGCCTTCTACGTTGAGATTTGGAGAGGAGAATTAGGGAGGGTGGGCCACACAGTGAGCGTCAGGTGTTAGCTATTTGTGGCGTTTAAACTAGGTCTGGATTCTGCAAATCAGGCCACACAATGGAGACAAGTAAAACCCCCGATCCATTCGCTTTTTAGTTACTAAAAAAAGCAACCACTTCTCCCTCCTTATCTTCATCGTTTCACATTGCAGAAGCAAAGATAAAAAAATGCGGGGCAAATGGTGAACATAAAAGATCAAAACTTTTAATGTATTTGCCTCCTATGTTTTTATGTTTCTGACATTGTAAGTTTTATCTCCATTTTGTGCAGTTTGGAGAATCATTAATTCATGGAATCAATAAACGCTAGATTCATAAATAAATTCAAAGGAAGATAAACATGTCATTTGCGTGGAACAATGTTTTCTTTTATAAAAAAATCCCTTGCTTGCTAAACATTTCCTTTTTCTGCTTTGTACATGGGGCATTTCAGGGTGGTGATAGGGAGACAGTTAAGGGGCAGAGAGATAAGCCTGAGAAAGGAGAGAGGCAGGAACCTCTCTTTTCTGCCCAGGGAACATAAATCCAACACAAGCGTAGTTAGTTATTTACAGATGCTTTGCCATCTCGGTGGTCTAACTTGGAAAAAATGACTCTAAAAGCAGCCACTTCAGGGTTATCAAAAGCAGGACCACCGCCACGGCGTAGATGAAGGGAACAGAGGGGCCCGGAGAAGACGCGCCTGGTGAAGCGCACTCAGCCAAATGCCTATCCTTTCCCCACAGCTGGTGCTGGCTTGACACGCTCTGCTCTGCTGCAACTTCAGGTTCCACGAAGTCAGGGATGTGTTTGTTTTTCCCATCCTCGTTCACCTCGGGTTAGAATACAGCCTGGTCCGATACACGTGGATGAATAGGTAAAAAGAGATGTTCATAATTTTCTCTAGGAATTAGTGTTTACATCTGGATGAATCTGCTTTGCTATCATACGGCTGCTAATTGGTGACGCTTAGAGTTATAAAATGCTACGCCTAAAAAGGACCATGTAGACATCCGATCTGCGCTTCTCAAATGACAGATGGCAAACACCAGACTGAGCGTCCTAAGGCCTTGTTGAGCGGCAAGAAAGCAGGCAGAGGTTCTTCACAAGAACACAGGTCCGATGCTCTTCCATTCTGGTACAGCTTGACTCCTGGGGGATGGCCACAGCAATCAATGGAGCTTTATTTTAAATCTATATTTATATTTGACATCATCTTGTGTGTAACAGTAATTGTTGCAGCTGAACGTGGTATTAATTGTCAAAACCTGTGCTATATTATTCATATACGAAAGCATAAAAATAACTGTTAAATCTACAAGCAGAGAAAGCCATGACAAGGAATGGTAGCTAGACAGGGCCGAGTAATTCTGTATCTGGTGATATCCCACTCTGAACAGTTTTCATTGCAAATAACAGGAAATGACCTGTAGATAGCACCAAACGGGGCAAAACAAAAGATTAAATAACATAATCTACATCTCACACTGATATACACTTTTAGTCATTTTAAAAATAGATTTCCTTAGAAGAACTTGGATGAACTGCCAGTATATTTTAATGTTTGACCATTGAAACTACAATATTTATTCCATTTCATAATTTTAATTACCAGCACAGTAGAGACGATCTTTTGAGTTTATTAGTTTTCATGCCAATACATATATTTCCTGAGATAAACTCAAGAGACTTCTAAAAATTGATTTTAAAGAGTGTAAGGATAGGCATCTAAAACACATTCTACATGAAATTATTCAGTCAGCATGGAACTAATATTTTTAGTTTTCTATAAGAATTATCATTCCTATGAATGCACAGAAATATTAACATAACTTTTAAAGCTAAATTCTAGAATTACACTTACATCTATACAGATTATTATAACAATATATTTCATATTATATGACATATTATGCAACATATTATACATACCTATTATATTCTATATAAATTTATACATTTTTCAAAATGCCAAATGCAGACAAAATAAATAAAACCCCAAGGAGTGAAAGTGCTAAAGCAAGTAAAACCAAATTAACCATCTCAGCTTAGAAAAAATGTTTCAACATTCCCAGGAATTTAAAGCCATGAATTCTGTAATGACATATAGTCCTCAGACTGGGGATTTAGCTCAGTGGCCTAAGTGCCTGCCTGACAGGTGTGAGGCTGTGAGTTCAATTCCCAGTACCAAATATATATATATATTCCTCATTTTCATGGATTCCATCTTATGAATTGACCTACTCACTAAAATGTATTTGTAACTTGTGTTAGTCAGCGTTCTGTGACTATAATAACTATCTGAGACAATCAACTTACAAAGAAAAAAAGAGTTTCTTTTGGCTTGTGGTCTTCGAGGTTTCGGTCCACAGTCAGTTGATCCTGTTGCTTTGGTCTTCAGTCACTCATCATGGCTGGAGAATGCGGCATAGAAAAACTGCTCATCTCACAGGCAGAAAGTGAAGGAGAAGAAGGCAAAGGGGCTGAGGTCAAGGGCAGCCCCAGTGACCTGAAGACGTCACAGGAGACATCGCCTTGTAAAGGTTCTACCACCTCCCAACAGTGCCACGCCTGGGGACCAGGCCTTTAACATATGGGAACTTTCCAGATCCAAACTACACTCCTGAAATCAGTATTAGTAGATCATTTATGGACACACAAAAATTTGAGTTGTCAAACACAGTATTCCCAGTCAAAATCGAAGGATGCAATGCTCCACCTTCTTGTTTAAGTTTTCATACTGTAAACAAGTGTCCTTTCTGCAGTTTATTTAGTGCCATGTTTTCACATTTTGGGTTTTTTTTCTGGTGACTTTGGTTTACAGGGTTCCTGTGCACAGTGCTGAAGAGCTGTCTAGAGTTCTTGAGTGTGAGAAGGTTGTGATATGTTTTCTGTGTTTTATAAGCTTCCTTCAGGCATGCATTACAGGTCTGTTGGTCATGAGTCCCATATTAATGAATCAATAATATACACTAAATATGGTATATGGGTCAGCTTTCCTGTTGCTGGGACAAAACTCCCTAACACAATTTAAAGGAGGAGAGGTTTATCTTTGGCTCGTGGTTTCAGAAGGTTCAGTCTATGGCTAGCTTCTCCTAGGCAGATGCATTATGATGGAAGCATATGGTAAAGCAAAGTTGCTCACTTCATGCTGGCCAAAAGCTGAAGTCAGGGGAACAGAAGAGCTCTACCCTCCAAAGATATGCACCCAGTGACCCACCTCCAACTAAGCTCCATCTCCAAACCGCACATCCAGCCACGAACACCAATGGTTTAATACACTGATGAGTGCAGCACCCCTGTGATCCAATCAGCTATCCAAGAATCTCTTAATCCAGTCAGGTTAGGTGCTACACCACTGAAACACACTTAAACAAGGTTATGTACTGATTGTCTGGCAAGAATTATCAGACCAGCAGTTCACAGAAATCCCAATCCTGGGAGCAATGGTTTAATACTTGCCAAAGTATTTGTGATGACTTCATGTAACACAAGATATGGAGAGAAAATGCCAAAATACACAATTTGGTTTTCACAATATCTTTATCATAATGTTATTGCTTACATTGCTTCAAGAACCTAAAAGGAAACTAAGATCACTCTCCAGTACAAAAAATAAATGTAATTTGGTTCTTAAAAATTAGTTATACAACATTTTTAAAGTCTCTGAATGTTTAGAGAAATAACGGCAAAGTTAGATTGCACATCCCATGAATTTCTTGGCTCCTCTGTGACCCCTGGCTTGGTGTGGGTTTTGGAACAAGAAACTACACTGGTAGATGTTGATGAGTGGACATACCATGACTTCTTTGAGATGTTCCACTTTCATAAGAGAATCCCTGGACACCCCACTGAAGACCAGGGCCATGAGGTCACACACGGCTGTGTGCAGCAGTAACAATAGGTCTTTGGAGGTTTCTGACCTGTTCTTCTTTCAGTTGGTCCAGGAGCCTTAAAGGGTCTTCACGGTAGGCTCATACTGGAGAAATTTCTCATCTTAACCTCCTCATCTATGCTCAAGTAAAAGATTTAGTAAAGAATCTAACAGGTATTCATCTAGCTTTAGCCAAAACCAGGCAGTTCTTCATCTCTCTACAGGTTGCTGAAATCAGGATTGTTTAAAGTACTTTCCATGAAATTTATAATAAACAACTAAGACCAAGAAATATGAGTAAACATTATTTACTGTTGAAATTTCAAATCAAGTAGTTTAAAAAGTGCAAGCTTTGTTTTTCTTATCAGAAAAGGACATATTCCCTAAAGGATAATCAGGGGTTCCTAAATATGGTAAGTCAAAAACCACAAATATGTTAAATTATTAAGCTTAATATCTACAAAAGCCCTTAGAGCAATACATACTTTTAATTAAATGTATTTATTCCTTTGGTTCAAACAGAAACAAAATGTATTTCCTTAAAAACAAACTATATTAGAAGAAATGGAAACTTAATTTAGGGACCTGATTCAAATTCAGAAAATGCAGATCCTCTGTTGAATGTACTTCATATTTAATAAAAAGTCTGAATCTGTTATGAATATAAAAGAATGTTTTTCATGCCTGTATCTTATAATCTGAACTACCTTGAAGATAACGATATGCAATATATGAGCCAGTGTTAATCTATTATTTTGTTTTGAAATTCTGTATCATTGTTTTACTTTTTTTTGTTTAAAAAAAAGAATGAATATAATTTTCATATAGGGTTTATAGAAATAGGCATTGCTACTTTAAAAGCCCACCACGTACTGCTGTTAGTTTGTTTAAATCTGAAGACACATCTGTGAGTATAACGTGCCAGTGCTGGTTGAGGGCAGATTTGGGGTGAAAAGGACAATCCTGACATTGCTAGAGAAATCAGCATCTGATACGAGGAGCATGGAGCGGCCAGGGAGGCTCTCCCCGAGGAGGAGGGGCAGGAGGTCAAGGACAGAGGGCTGGGGACAAGGACAGAAGTCAGCTCTTTAGTCTTTGACGTCCTGCCCCTTGAATCCCTCTCTGCTAGCACTCTCTGGTCTCATCTTATTTCTTTCACTATCCTTTTGGTTCTCTCACTTTCGAATTGAAATTCATATCTATTCTGTGCTGGTTTTCATACCTTGATGTCTGACTGTGTGCTAGATACTTCGTGGTAGCCTGGCAACACTAAAAATTCAATGCATTGAAAGCAGAAATGTGTCTACTCTTCTCCAGGCCATAGCCCTGACATTACTTCAGTGCAACCGTGGTCATATTTCAGAGTTCACGGTTCTCTCTCTCTTCCTGCCTCTTATTTTCTCGCCTCTCTTGTGGGATCCCAAGGCTTCTGTCACTCCGCCTGTCCCCACCTCCACACCGGTTCACCTCTTACCCAGGGCCGGACGCTGCATTAACACCTCTTCCCACAACACCGCTCGCTGTTAGTCTCTAGCAGAAGACCCATTCCTAAAACTGGTCCTGGCTGCGTGTGGTGGGGAATATTTCCTTGCTCAACAGCCTTCGGTGCTTCCAGACAGATCTTAGCTCTGATCCAGGCCCCGGGCTCTACCGTGGCTTCTCAGCATTATCTCCCCACAAACACGTGACAGCGTAGCACAAAAGAAAGATGTGAACTTTGAAGTCGCACCCAAGTCCAGATTCCAGCGCCCGCTCTGAAAAGCTGCAGAGCCCCAGGTAGGTCATTTATGGCTTTGAGCTTTTTCTTGGCAGCACCGCAAGGGCAGGTGGTAATTGCAGAGATGGGAGGAAGGAGGGAGGTAAAACTAGGGAAAGTTTCTCACTGAGGCACGAGTCTCGATCCCCATTGTTTATGGACTCACACAGGGGTTGAGCTCTTTCATGTGGTGGCCACATAATGTGTCTTGTGGTCAAGGACCTGTGAGTGTTATAAATGGAGAGCCCCAAGGATGGCTTATCGGTGTCAATGAAACTGATTAATGCAGCAGTTTTCTGCTTCCACTGGGGAATTGCCAGCAGATCCTGAAGGGACAGAGCCAGTTCCCCAAGGGCACACAGGCTTTTGAGGTGGAGCTCATGCCATTAGCCCTGGATGAGGCAGGGTGTGCAGGTCCCCAGAATCAGCCACAGAGCTTGGAAAGCAAAGCCCTGACTCAAAAGCATGACGCCCACTGCAAGAGTCTGAAGCCTGCACTTTTGTCAGATTTAAAACTATTAAAAGTGCTTAGGACTCCCCTGGGGAGTCCAGCATGAAGAAAGCGCAAGGCCCTTGATGTGCTTTTCTGAGAAGGAAAAAAGGAATTTTTGTCTGATTTGCTTGTCCACGTAGCTCAAATGCCTAGGACAGCATCTTGCATGTAGGAGGTGGTTAATTAAAATACCATGAATGAGTAATGCGGCAGCACGCATTTTCTATATGTCCTAGTCAGGGTATACAGAAGATCCTTAATAAACACACAATAGGACAACACCATTTATACCCTAGCTTGTCACAACTATTTGTAATACACCAGAGTCAACATCATTGCCATATAATTCTACTTTATAGTTTATTTTATCATCATTCTCTTTTAAAAATTATCTAATCATGTATTTATTTTTTCCCTCACACCACGGGGTTGTGACAGCTTAAAAGTGAGCAAGACAAAATGAAATATTTTTAGCTGGAGTTAAAAAAGAATCTAAAATTGGTTTGGATACATTGGGTGGAATGAAAAGAAGAAACAATTTATTAAAAGGCTGGAAGAAGATGGTGGCCCAGGAGGCGTCGGTGTGTAGGCCACGGTGGACACGTTTGTGCGGAAAGAATGTTAGGTTTATACAGTGCCCTTGCCCCTTGGGCCCTGGAAGTCTGAGCGCTCACCCCGTACGAGGGAAGCACAGCCAAAGCCCCTCCCACCAGGAAGGGAGGCTCAGCAAAGCGGAGGATCTCTCCACGCCGCGGGAAGCAGCTCCACCATGGAGACCTCAGCCTCCCCAGAACTCAGGGTAAAGGGAGGACGGGGGGAGACCCCTCAGCATCAGCAGACTAGGAATAGGCAATGAAGGCGGATATAGCAAAGTCAAGGAAACCAAGCAAAAGAAATAAATGTATTTGCTTATTTATTTGGTACCAGGGATCGAATTCACTACTTCATACCTGCTAGGCAGGTGTTTAAGCCACTGAGCTAAATCACCAGCCCTATTTTTTGAGACAGGGTCTCACTATGCAGTTCAGGCTGGCCTTGAATTCATTTTATAGCCCAGGCTGTTCTTGAATGTCACAATGATCCTCCTGCCTCAGCCTCCCAAGTACTGGGATTAAAGGCATGCGCCACTACACCCGGCTTGAAAGAAATAAATGTAAGATAGATTACAGAGTGCCTTAGCTAATACAAGCAAGAATTTGGAGTTTTTTTTTTAAATTCATGTCAATCACTTTGAAACTTTTAAAGCAGTAGAATTCTTTTGTTTCTTTTCTTTTTCCTTTTTAAAAAGTTGGTTATACAGATTACTGAGCATCATTTTGGTAGATGCCCACGTGCACATTAAACACTTCGATCCTTCCGCCCCCACTGCCTCCCTCCCCCCCGCCCCCTAGTTCCACACTTTGAGGTAGGAGTGGGGGGGGGACCAATGCCTATGCAGATATATGGAACCTTTTAAAAATCAATCTTACGAGATAGCCATATACAAAACGCACGCAAAGGAGGTGGTTTCCCGGTGGAAGCGGCTACAGTTCCTGCCTGCACTCTGAACAGATAGTTGGAAAACGACTGTGCGGGTGCAGAAGTGGGTGGGGCAGGTGACAGTCCAGGCAGAGGCCTGAGCGCCAGGGTCTGGGAAGGAGTGGGCGACAGGGGGAGACGACAGACAGCGCCCCGCAGCGTAGACATCCATGGGTAAGGCAGGGACGCAGCTGGTGCTCTGATGAAAGATGAAGATGTGCTCTTCCACGCGCCTCGGCGGAGACTCTTCTGCAGGCTCTGCTAAGGCCAAAAGGGAAAGCAGCACCCCCCCCACACACACACCTCTTCCCCTTTTTTAAACAGATGAAACAGACGGGCATTGTCAGGGCCAGGCAACTTCCCCTTCTTCTTTTCAGAGTAGTTTAAAAGCCTTAAGACGTCACCTGCAGGCCCAGCGATTCGGTCCTCGGTGCCCCACTCTGGCGGGAAAAAGGGACCCCTCGTTGTTCCTGTTTTAACAACAGTTCTGTTCTTCAGACGGCTGGGCAATTTAGTACACTAACATTCATCTCCTAAGGCTCCCTCCTCACACGGAACTAGGTAGAATTAGATGGCTTCAAACAAGACACATTATATGTGAATCGAAGGCCTCTTCCAGTGTTTTATAAAAATCGTGAGAGCGAGCGTTGCTGCGTGTGGGTAGGTGTCCGACCCACGGCCACAATTCCGTACGTCTGTCTGTGTCTTCTCCTTGTTTGTTTGTTTTTGTCTTTTTCTGAAACAGGGTCTCACTATGCAGTTCAGGCTGGCCTTCAGCTCACTTTGTGGTCCAGGTTGGTCTCAAACTTGCAATGATCCTCCTGCCTCAGCCTCCTGACTGCTGGCATTACAGGCATGCGCCATTCGCCCGGCTCGCTTGTTTTGTTCTTTTGAGACACAATTTTTCTTGGCAGCCCAGGCTGGCCTCGAACTCTCCGCGACTCAGAGCCTCCGCCCCGCACTTGCTGGAACCGCAGGCCGCGCCCCCACGTCCCGCGCGGCTGTGTCACTCAGGCCAGAGCCCCGGGGCTCGGCTGGGCTGCGCAGGGTCCCCTCCGCCCGCCCCGGCCGGTGCTCGCGCCCCGCCCTTCCTGGGAACGCAGCGCCTGCCTCGGCCTCGCTATTAAAGCGCGCGCCGGCGGCCGCGGCCGCAGAGATGCAGCTCCCCCTATGGTGCTGCTTGGGCGCCGCGCTCCTCGCCGGCCCGGGGTGGGCGGCGGAGGCGGCGGCCGGGAACGCGAGCCGGGAGCCGGGCGATGGCGGCGCTGGCCCCGCATGCACAGCGCGGCTGGAGCTGGATCCGGGACCGGGGCCGGACGGGCGCTGTGGCCATGGC
>RJWM01044463.1:0-13262 GCA_004363535.1 Dasyprocta punctata | reverse complement strand
CCCCATCATTGAAAAACTGAGCAGTAACTATTGTGAATGCACATTAGCTGTGACATCAAAATTCATATTTAAGCCTGAACTACATAGTGCAACCCTGTCTTAAAAAAATAGGGCCGGGAATTTGGCTCAGTGGCTTAAGCACCTGCTTGGCAGGCATGAGGCTGTGAGTTCAATCCCCAGTACTGACAAAAAAAAAAAAGAAAAAAATTTTAAAATTTAAAAATTCATATTTAATTCCACCTCTTTTATTCACTATGCATCTGATCTTGGACAAATCATTATCATATCTATATTTCAGTTTCCTTATAAGATTCTATTAAATAGTATAAAAATTGGCACAAATATTACAATACTATTTGTTAAAAATTGATTATACTTAGCTTATCACAGACAGAGAACATGTGCATATGTGTGTGAAAGACAGACATAAAAAGGAATAAAATATATTCATTTTAATTGAGCCCACACTTTAGCAGTAATCACATACCTGAATTTCCAGCAATACGAGGAACAAAATGCAAAGCAGTAGATGTGTTTACTAAGTAAACATCACTCCTCACAATGGACTTCCTGAAATATTGTGCAATATTCCAGGACTCTCTCCAGTTAGAGCAGGAACTAAATGTAGGGAAATGAATTGAACAGAACGGCTTTCCACTTATGCACGTGGCTTTGTTACAGTTGAGTGGACCAAAATAGTAAAGGTTCTTCTGGGCAACAAGGAAGGAATTGCCAAGCTTACACCTCATAGTAAGTAGTAGGTAGTTACATTTATTGAAGATCACAGGGTGGTAGCAGGGCACGCAGAAGGGCAGCAGAAGAGGCAGCAGGAAGAGGAACTCTCTAAGAACTTCCTCCACACATCTCAGGCTTCAAGTATTTAAAGGGCCAGATACCTCTAATTTCAGGTGCCTCCCATTCTGGATGTTGGACACCTATGCCACCAGGTACCTCAGATGCCATTTTCACAAATGAAAATACCTTTCACTGGTGTCGGAGCTAATGCTGTGCCGCCTCAGTCATCATGACCTCCTAAGCTTTACCCTGCATAATCACCAGGGTTGTGGATGCCATGGCTGAATGAAGGGAGTGGCTCATCCAATTTCTCTGTTTTTGACTGTGTCAGCTTGGCACTTAGGCGACATCATACAACAACTCTTATTTTCTTTCAGTGAGAGGACTGATAAAGTGAAGGTGTCTATGTGTTTCAACAATGCTCTTTTTAGTATTATAAGTTTACCCCCAAAACTCACACACAAGAAATTTTAAGTGAAAGATCACACGGTGACCTGTGCAATAGCAAATGATTGGAGGTTATACATTGATTCATTTGGTTTAACATCCAATGGAATTAAGTACTTATCTAACACCTAAGCAAAATAAACTGTAAAGGCATGCAATAAATATATCATGGAAAGATTTTAATTCTAAGTCCCTAAGAAAGTAAAATGCATTTAATTCTAATTTTGGTTAAAGCTGAGGTGTTCTATTATTTATTAATAAACACAGGGTTTCCTTTGTGCGAAACAATATCTTAAGTCATTTATACATACCAACTTATTAAATCATCATTTTTAAAAACTCTGTGGTAACAGTGCCACTTGTTCCCAATAAACCGTCAACTGCATCTCTGTCATAAATACAATTTTTTCTTGCCTTTGCATCATTCCCAATTAAAAATCCCATTAATAGTGAAAGATTGGCAGATCCTACCTAAACCAGTAGTATAAAGCTTGGGGATTATCTGCTCCCCACTCATTCGAACTAAATAGAATAAAGGTGTTTTCACAAACAGAAATGTACTTAACAAAATATGACACATACCCAATGCCCCCCCTTTTTTTTATTACTCAGTGGTTATGTGTCCACTTCCAGTTGTAACTACTTTAACATACAGTTTTTCCTAGGACCTTTTTTTAATTACAGAAAACTGAAAATACATTCTGACTCATTCCAATGAGAAGTAGCACAAAGCAGAATTGCACATTATCTCAGAGTCAAAATACAGATGATCTTGAAGTGATAGCATACTAGCTTTCTATTTCTGTCTTGTTCTTATTTTCCACAACTTTTTCTGGAAGATCCAGAAAATGCTTTTCTCTTAGATAAACTGCTGCATGACTTTAGATGCTTTTAAGTTTAGCCTCAAATTTTGTTTTATTTTTCCTCCAATCTTCCTACTAACAGTGTTATCTAACATTTTTTAAGGATCAGAACACAGTGATAATTAAACTATTATTCAGGAAAGAATATCAACAGTTTCAACAACAGCAAAACAGTGCAGTACCTGTAGTCTCTTGTGCTCAGTAAGTCTTGCTTAAATAAATCTTACAATAGAACCAAAGGTTGATCATAAAATTCCAATAATGTGATATGAGTTTCTCTCTTAAACACTGAGTTGTGGGGCCTAATGAATGAGAACAGAAAAATAAAAGCTGCAATTCAAGACACCACTTGATAGTCATTTATCAATTACAGATGAAGGACAGAGGAAGCAAAATGAGTTGGAAAATAAAACTATTAGTAATACATGAAGTATATCAGCTGAATTTAGGAAATGGGAAAAAAGTAAAGAGAATTTAGAATAGTCATAAAATTATATCAGACTGACCACTCACAACCATTATTGTACTGAACTTCTCTTGCCAGCAGAAGTAAATACTGGGAATCTGGCTGATGAACTTGTCCTTGTTTAGTTTGAAGTTCCTGTAACAGCCATGCCTAGAGCATTAATGTTAAAAAAGCAAAGCAATTTTGGTCAGTCTCACCTATGCCACACCTCTTGGTTCCACATATATAATCCAGGCTTTTCCCAGAAAAAAGGGCAAACCAAATTTTGGAGAAAAAGATACACATCTTTATAAAAATATAGGAAAGGAAGGATGTGAGACTGTTATGGTTGATACATTGTGTCAACTTGAGAAGATTACTAGTTTAACTAAGAGACTCAGCAAGGAGTCAGGATTCTTACTTTGTAAATATCCTCATCCTGTGCAAAGGAGGGCAAGGAGATTTTGTGAGTGCTATATCCACCCTGGAGTGAGGGTGGCTTGCACACAATATAAGGGAGGAAAAGAGGCTTGCCTTCCATCCCCTTTGTTCTGGCTGCTTTTGTTGACTGCTGCCTTGAAGTGTTGCCCTCGTGCCATGCCATCCTGCCTTTGAGTGAGATGATTGTGGACGGAAACCACCAATGATGAACTAAATAAACATTTCCTTCCTTCATTTTGGGCATCAGGTATTTTGTCTCAGCAACAAGAAAAAAGTAACCAAGACAAAGACCAATGAGCAAGAAGCATAATCTTAGATCAGTTAAATTTATCAATGCAGGCATATTTGGCAACATTTCTAAATTGAATGTACTAACTTCAACAGTGAATTGTCAGTGGCTTGACTGAAAACTTGACCCACTACTGGCATGCCCTGAATTCCCTGGACTTTCTTACAATTTTCCTAAAAATGATGAAGATGAAGAACAAAGACTTGTGGATTTACAAAAATTGCAAGACACATCTTGTAGAACCCACTTATATACTTCCAAACTCTAACAGACTGGTAGGCACAGAACACCTTCCACGCAGGGTGTAGGAGCAAAATAAAAAAGGAGGCGCAAGTATCTTCAAAACATTATTTTACAATTGTTCTCTAATGCCCCAGAATGAAGGTAGATAAAATAATCATCTACCAAGCATGTAGGAGTATCACAATAAGGTTTTAATATACATTTCACAAATAACTAATGTTGTAAATCTTTTCACTTCCTTGTCATCTGCATATCAAGTCTTCTTTGGTAAAATGTTTATTCAGTAATTTGCCCATCTTTAAAACCAGTTTGTTTTTATGCTACCAAGTTTTAGGAATTCTGTATATGTTCTGGGTATATAAATATTTTTTGTTTGTGATTTGCAAAAATTTTATCAGAGTATATTTTTTCATTATCAATTTATTACTCAAATAACATAAATCTGTTATTTGATGAATCATAATTTATATTTTTCTTTAATAGATGTGCTTCTACACGGGGATATTGGAGGACTGAAGTTCTGCCCAACACAATGTTCCAGTATGATTCATTGGGAGGCTGCCTGCCCAGCCACACAAGTCCCAGAAGAAAATGACAAAACAAAAAACCAAGAGGCAGTCTCAATTCCCCAGCCCACTGAGAACAAACCCAAGAGACACTGAAATAGAAGACATGGGGAGTCACACAACTGAACTTTCTGAAATGATAGCAAATGCAGTAAAGAAACAACTCCATGAAGCTATAGGGAAACTCAAATCAGAAATAATCTCTCAACTAAAAAACAAAATGACAATCATTATGAAAGAAATGTTGTGTATATCTAAAGAAGGTCAAGATAAAAAAATAGAAGAACATAAGAAAATGATGGAAACTTTGAATGAACAATATACGACACAAATACAATGTATGAAACAGATTCAAAGGGAAATTCAGGAAATGAAAAATTACTTGGAAAGTTAGAAAAACTGCTTGAATGAAGCTGAAGATAGAATTTCAGACCTTAAAGACAGCATGGGAGCTCATGATCACAAAAGACAAGATCTCTTAAAAATAATAAGGAACCAAGAAACAATAATTCAACAGCTGCATGATGATGCCAAGAGAAATAACATAAGATTAATAGGCATAAATTAAAAAGCAGGGGTCAATACTAATGACCTGTGGAGATTATTCACAGAAATAATAGCAGAAAACTTTCCAAGCATGGGAAGAGAATCTGATATACAGATAGTGAGGCATACAGAACCCCTATTAACCATAACCAAAATAAACCTCCACCCAAACATATAACAATAAGGGTATCAGAAATACAGCACAAGAACAAAATACTAAAAGCTGTCAGTGAAAAGAAACAGATCACCTATGAAGGAAAGTCTATCAGAATCATGGCAGACTTCTCAACACAAACCTTTAAGTCTAGAAGAAAAAGGAGTGAAGCATTTCAAATCCTGAAAGAAAATAACTTTCAACCCAGATTGACGTACCCTGCAAAACTATCCTTAAAAATGGATGGAGAAATAAGATACTTCAGTGACAAAGAACAACTGAAGAAATTTATGACCACCAAACCAACACTACAAAGAGTACTGAAAGACATTCTAGAAAGAGACAAAGATAGCCACAATCTTAAGAACAACAACAAAAGGAAACCACTAAGCGCGGCAAATAATTAAACAGAAAATGTAGAAAACCAACGACACAAAGATATCATGACAGGGATGAGTCAACACATATCAGTTATATCAATCAATGTAAATGTTCTCAACTCACGAATAAAAAGAAACAGACTAGCAGAGTGGGTTAAGAAACAAAACCCAGCAATATGCTGTGTACAACAAACACATTTCACTCAAAAGGAAATTCACAGACTAAAAATCACGGGCTGGAAAACAATGCTCCATGCAACAGGAACCCAGAAAAAAAAAAGCAGAGGTAGCTATTATGTTTGCAGACAATGCAAATTTCAAACTGAAAATGATCAAAAAAAATAAAGAAGGTCACTACATACTTGTGAGGGGAATACATCAAGAAGAAGAGATTACAATCATAAATATTTATGTACCGAATATGGGAGCACCCAACTATGTAAGACAATTCTTAGTAGACATGAAAAACCAAATAAATGATAATACAGTTATAACAGGGGACCCTAATACCCCACTGCCACAGAGAGACAGTTCAACCAAACAAAAAATCAGCAAAGAAATAACAGAGCTGAATCAAACATGTGAACAATTGGACCTAGTAGATGTGTGCCAAGTACTCCACCCATCACCATCAGAATACACATACTTCTCAGCTGCACGTGGGTCATTCTCTAAAACAGATCATATCCTGGTACACAGAACATGCTTAAGTAAATGCAAAGGAACTGAAATAATTCCATGCATATTATCTGACCATAGTGCAATAAAATTGGAAATGAATGATAAAAAAACCTACAATAGCTGCATAAACACATGGAAATTAAATAATACTCTCCTAAATAGCAAATGGGTCACAAAAGAAATTAAAGAAGAGATTAAACAATATCTACAATTGAATAAAAATGCAAATACGTATTACCAAAACCTGTGGGATACAAGAAAGAAATCCTCAGAGGGAAATTTATAGCACTAAACTCCCACATCAGAAAAATGGAAAGAACACACATAAACAACCTAATGCTGCATCTCAAACTTCTAGATAAAGAAGAGCAAGTCAAGTCCAAAGTCCAAAGAAGGGAGGATATTATCAAGATCAGAGCAGAAATTAATGCAATTGAAACTAAGAAAACAATACAAAGAATTGATGAATCGAAGAGTTGGTTCTTTGAAAGAGTAAATAAAATTGATAAACCCCTATCCAACCTTATAAAAAAGAGGAAAGAAAAAACTCAGATTCATACAATAAGAAATGAAAAGGGTGAAATCACTACTGACCTTGTGGAAATACAGAAGATCATCAACACTTACTTTGAAAAACTTTACTCACATAGATTCGATAACACAGAAGAAATGGGCAGATTCCTAGAAATCTATTAATTACCAAAGCTGAACCAAGAAGATGTAAAACTGCTGAATAACCCAATTTCAGTTAATGAAATTGAAAATGTAAATAGTACCTAACCAACAAAGAAAACCCCGGGTCCTGATGGATTCACTGCTAAATTCTACAAGAAATTTAGGGAAGACATAATGCCAACACTCCTCAAACTCTTCAATGAAATTGAAAGGGAAGTAAGTCTCCCTAACTCATCCTGGAAACAAATTTTACGCTAATACCAAAACCAGAGAAAGACCCAACCAAAAAAGAAAATTACAGGCCAATCTTCCTAATGAACATAGATGCAAAAATCCTCAATAAAATGCTGGCAAATACAATACAGAAAATCATCAGAAATATTATACACCATGATCAAGTGGGATTCATCCCAGGAATGCAGGGATGGTTCAACATACCTAAATCAATAAATGTAATATACCATATCAACAGGGCCAAGGACAAGAAACACATGATCATCTCAATAGATGCAGAAAAAGCTTTCGACAAAATCCAACACCCATTCATGATAAAAACCCTACAGAAAATTGGAATAGATGGTCTCTACCTCAACCTGATAAAAGCCATATATCATAAACAAACAGCCAATATCTTACTGAATGGAGAAAAACTGAAAACTTTCAACCTAAAATCAGGAACAAGACAAGGATGCCCATTATCACCACTCCTATTCAATATAGTTCTAGAAATATTATCCAGGACAATTAGACAAGAGAAAGAAATAAAGGGAATAAAGATAAGAAAGGAAGAAGTAAAATTATCACTCTTTGCAGATGATATGATACTCTACATAGAAGACCCTCAAAAATCCATTAGAAACTCTTAGAATAACTAAATTTAGTAATGTAGCCAGATACAAAGTGAACACTCAAAAATCAATAGCATTCCTGTACACAAACAACAAAGTCACTGAGAGAGAAATAAGGGAAACCACACCCTTCACTATAACATCCAAAAAATGAAATACTTAGGAATCAATCTAACAAAGTAAGTAAAAGATCTATACAGTGAAAATTACATTACTTTAAAGAAGGAAATCGAAGATTTCAGAAAATGGAAAGATATTCCCTGTTCATGGATAGGAAGAACAAACATCGTGAAAATGGCCATTCTCCCAAAATTATTATGCACATTTAATGCAATCCCAATCAAAATACCACTTGCCTACCTCACAGAGCTAGAGAAAGCATTCCTGAAATTCATCTGGAATCAGAAAAGACCTAGAATAGCAAAGACAATTCTGGGCAACAAAGGGAAGGCAGGAGGCATCACAATCCCTGATTTGAAACTATACTACAAAGCTACTGTGATAAAATCAGCATGGTACTGGAATCAAAACAGACCTGAAGATCAATGGAATAGATTAGAAGATACAGACACAACTACAGACACACTTAGCCACCTTATCTTTGACAAAGGGGCCAAATACGTACATTGGAAGAAAGATAGCCTCTTTAACAAATGGTGCTGGAAAAACTGGCTTTCTATATGCCATGAACTAAAACTAGATCCATGTCTATCACCATGCACTAAAAGAAGGTCAAAATGGATGAAAGATCTGAATATTAAAACAGAGACACTAAACTTACTAGAAGACACAGTAGGTAAAAATCTTGATGACATAGGAGTAGGCAGAGAGTTCACAAACAAAAATCAAATTGCACAGGAAACACTTCCAAGAATCAACACCTGGCATTTCATCTTACTAAAAAGTTTTTGCATGTCAAAGGAAATCTCCAAGAGAGGGAAAAGAAAACCCACGAACTGGAAAAATATCTTAGCCAATTGTCCATCAGACAAAGGACTTCTATCTAAATCATATAAAGAATTAAAAGAAATCAGGCCCCTAAAATTCAAGGACCCAATCCAAAAATGGGCATCTGAGGTGAATACACACTTCTCAGAGAAAGAAATATAAGCAGCAAATAAATACATGAAAAAATGTTCAACATCAATGGTTGTCTTGGTTACTTTTCACTCATTGCCAAGACAAAATACCTGATGCCCAAAATTAGGGAAGGAAAGGTTTATTCTTACAGTTTCTCGGGAGTTTCAGTCCATACTCAAGTTGGCTCCAAGATAGCGTGGCATGGCAGGTCTGCCTTTCATGGCAACCGCAAGCAGCAAGCGTGCTGGCGAGAGAGAGGGCAGAAGCGGAAGAAAAGAGGAAGACCCGCCTTCCATTACACTGTATCTCAGCTCCACCCCTGGGCCGGTGTAGCAGTCACGTCATTAATCCTGGTGCTAGACAACAAACTGATCACAAGCATCAGACTCAGCCCCATCAAGAGTATGTGAGGACTTGGGGGTACATAGTATACCCAGTACAATGGTCATTCGGGAAATGCAAATTAAAACAACACTGAGATTCCATCTCACTCCAGAAAGAATGGCCAAGATTAAAAAATCAACCAACAACAAACGCTGGAGGGGCTGTGGGGAAAAAGGAACTCTTCTCCACTGTTGGTGGAAGTGTAGATTGGGGCAGCCACTGTGAAAATCAGTGTGGAGATTCCTCAAGAAGCTAGGATTGGGGATCCCATTTGACCCAGCTATCCTGCTTCTGGGCATTTTCCCAGAAGGACTGAAAACATTATACCATTGTGATAAATGTGCACCCATGTTTATAGCAACCCAATTTGTAATAGCCAGATCCTGGAAACAATTCTAATACAATGGAGTACTACTCAGCGATCAAGAAAGATTGCACCGAGACTTTTATAAGTTAATGGACACGACTTGAAACCATACTCATAAGTGAGATAAATCAAACCCACATGTGTAAATACTGTATTGTTTCCCTAGTGTAAGAAACTGAAAAAGTATATATGATCCAAAATCTACATTAAATATTATGTAAGGGTAAAAAACTGCTCAAAGAGCAAAAGTAATTGGGAAGGGAAAAGGGGGAAAAAGGGAAGGAAAAAGAAAAATATAAATCTGTATATATGTATATGTAGGATAACTAAAATGAACTTACTGCTGAATGTATTAGTTATTGAGAAAGAACAAGTAATCCTGATATGATTAGATCAATTTTACATGTCTGTGTCTGTTAATGTAAACAACCATTTTGAAGGTAATGATATGCAATATTGCAACCATTGTCAAGTTTCTATCATCCTGTTTTATAAACCTATAATATTACTGTTGTGCATTTGCTCTAGTCATTTGTTTGTCTCTTTTGCTTTTTGTCTTTCTTATATGTGTCTTTTTTCTCTTAAATTAAAAAAAAAGATGTGCTTCTGACATGCTTGAGATCTCTCAAAGCTAAAAATGTTCTTCATATTTTCTTACAGAGGTTTTACAAATTTAGGTGATTCATTCAACTCCATGATCTGCTTTTATGTTTTCTTATGCAGTGCAAGGTAAGTATCTAAGTTAATTTTTGCATATATATATTCAATTATTGCATAACATGTTAATTTTTTCTATGCTGAAATATCTGAAAAACGTTCGTGGAAAATCATTTGTCATGTAAGAGTATAAATGTCTTATTTTAGAGTTTTTATACGAATACACTAGTACAGCTGTCTCATTTGATGTAATCTTATACTAAATTCTGTAGTCAGAAGTACTAATTCTTCAACTATCATTTTTAAAGTTGTTGGCAATTTTACTTCCCCATATGTCAAATGTATATATTAATTTAAGAATATGCTTGTCAATTGCAACAAAAAATGTTTTCAGGAATTGTGAGTGAAACTGAATCCATAAAACAATTTTGGAAGAACTGACATTTTAAGCACATTGAATACTCCAAACCATAAATTTAGTAACTGTGTACATTTATGTTTGCTTCAGTTTCTCTTTTCAGTGCTTTACAATTTTCATGTTACAGTTCTTACAGGTTTTTCTGATATTTGTCCTATTTTCTGTTATTCTAAAAATAAGTTTTAAATTTAATTTTCTAAACTAGATATTATTATATGAATACACATTTAATTTTATGTTACTCTTACAGCATAAGTTTATTAAACTTATGTATTAGTTCTAGTGACTTTTTCCATAGATTATATAAGATTTCTGACATACATGATCATACTATCTTTAAACAAATTATAGTTCTATTTTTTTAATTTAAATATCTGGTAATTCTGTCTTGCTTTATGCAGTGATTAGTACAGTGGTGAATGAAAATGTTAAAACAGTAAACATTGACCTCATTTCTGATCTTAGGGGGTGATATTATTTCTTTCATTGGTAAGTATGGAGTTAGCTATAGGTTTTTTTAAAGACACTCTTCATCAAGTTGGGAATGAGTCAGTTATTTTGCTAAGGACTTTTTGATAAAAAAAAAATATATATATATATATATTTAATACTGTTGAGTAGTTTTTCTCCATCAATTGAGATAAGCATATATTGTTACATTGTTTGTTACTATGAACCATATTGTTTGTTTGAAAATGTACACTTTCTATGTGTTCCTGGGATGGACATAATTTCATCATAATGTACTACAATTTTTATATATGAATGGACTCGATTTGTAAAATTTTGTGGAAAATTTGTGAAATTTATATTTTAAGAAAAAAAAATTTTTGGTATCTTCTTTTCTCACGATGTCTTTGGTTTCAACAGTTGGGCATCATTAACCTTGCAGAATAATGTGGGTGGTAGTCTTTCTTCTAATTGCTGAAACATTTGTGTAGTAATGATATTATATCTTTCTAGATTTTTGTTTTAGTTCACCATGAAAACCATTCAGTTTTGGAGTCTTCTTAACTGGAGTGTTTTAAATACAAAGTCAATCATTTGATAGTTATAGTGCTATTCAGTTTAGTTTCATCACATTTCTTTATTTTAATCATTTTCTATCATTATTGCTTTGTAATTTGATTACTATTTAAATTCTTCTTACATTAGATATAACTTACTCTTGTTCACTAGGCACTTAAAGTAGAAGTTGTACAAATAAATTTCATATTTTTCTTTTTATGATACAGGCTTTAGTGCTACAAATTTTCCTTTACTATCACAGAAGCAATATTCTACAAATGTTGATAGGCTGAATTTAAAACAAAATTTTTTTCACTCAATTTGAAATATATTTGACATATGGATTATTTATAATTATGGTCTAGAGTTTCCATATATCAGAGATTTTCCAGAAGTCTGTTACTAACTTCTAGTTTCATTTTGGTTAGAAAATATGCATTTTCTGATTTCACTCATGTAACATGTATTGAGAATTGTTTTGAAACCTAAAATGTAGGTTATTTTCCAGAAAGACTTGGAAAGGGTATGTATCCTTTGTTTTTATTTATTTATTTATTTATTTATTTAAAACAGAAGGAAAGTAAGAAATTAAAGTAAAACAATTTCACAACCAGCCAATAGGAGAGTAATAATAATCAGCATATTGCATATTGTTATATTCACAGCAGTTGTTTAGGGTACAAGATATAGACATGAAACATTGTCCAGAAAATTATTAGTACAAAACTTTTGCCTCAATGAATTAAGAGAAACCAGCTACATGACTATCTTTTTTTGTTATGTGTCCTTTGTTTTTAGATAGAATATTGTACTGTTTTTTATTAATTTGCTTAAGACTATTGCTCAAGTCCTATACATGTTTGTTGGTTTTCCATCTTCTTTTCTTGAGTTAGGAGTATTAAAATCTCTCTAGCTGTAGATTTGTGTTTTTCTCCTTGACAGACTGTATATTGTATATTCATTGTTTCAGAGCTCTGATACACGTTGCATAATTAGAATCATATGATCACAGATGAAGTAACCCTGTTATCATTATGAAATAATCTTCCTTAATAACTAGTAAATGTTTTGCACTGAAATACAGTTTTTCAGATACTAATACAGCTTCTTCAGCTTTTCTTTGATTAACATTTCCATCATTTATGATTATCTGTCCTTTCACTATTGGCATCTGTATGTCTTGTTTAAAGCAGATTCTTGTAGCCACATGTTACTTCGGTCTTGCTTTCTTATCCAGTCTGATATCTACCATTTTTATCTCATTTACATTTAATATCATGTTTGTAGGTCTGTATTTTAATTAAAATTATTCTATTCTATTTTTTCTTATTCCATCCTTTTCTTCCTTTTGTTTTTGTCATGTTATCCCTTGTTTCCTTACCTTCTTTTAGCTTAATATTTTTTATGATTCAGTATTATTTTGTCACATGCATTTATTTTACTTGCTTTAACTATCGTATTCTTTTAGAGGTTCTTTTAACTTGTTTTACAGTTTTTTCATTACAAAACCTGACTTCATTCACTATTAATCTGTTTCACATAGTGTAACTTAAAATAATACACACATTTTTTCTTCCCATTCTTTACAATATCATCAGATTTTTAACTCTACATTTTTGTAATCATCACAATACTGGTATATTTATTATTTTAAAATGAATTTAAAAGAAAACTCCTCTTTATAAGAAACTTCATTAACATTTTTGAAATTCTTTCAATTTTTTGCCTTTATTTCTTAAAATATTTCCACCTGGCAAACAGTTTTAAGTTGAATGCTTTTTTTTTTTTTTTTTTGCAGCACCGGGAATCGAACTCACAACCTCGCACCTGCCAGTGCAGGTGCTTAAGCCACTGAGCCAAACTCCCAGCCTTGGTTTTTTGAGGCCGGGTCGCACTATGTAGCTCAGACTGGCCTTGCGCTCACGTTGTAGCCTAAGCTGGCCTCGAACTCACAATGCTCCTCCTACCTCAGCCT